>PVLC010002818.1:0-101016 GCA_004027655.1 Graphiurus murinus | reverse complement strand
CCAAAATAAATAAATAAATAAATAGGTTGATTTCCTCCACCTATGATGAAGCACCTTATATCAGAATAACCTTCCCATGAACAACAGTAAAAGGTGAATTTTAAATATCAGACAAATAACTATTTACAACCATGAGAGCAACAAAGACATGAGGGGACCAAAATTATAGAAAGAAGGAAAATACACTGAGGTGAGCCTTGCAATTGATGCTGTGCTTTTGACTCAGGGAATTTGATCATTTGAGTATCCAAACTCGGTGACCAAACAGCAGCAGCCTGGGGCTTACTGCAATCTTATTTGTCTAGGGAGAAAAAGGAAATTGGATTTCAGGACTACTAAAGTTGCCAGGACAGGAGAAACCAAGGACTAGTATAAAAAGGAACCAAATAGTAAGTAGTAAGAACATTCTATGTGCAATTTCCCCTCTAGACATTTGATGACTCCTGTGCTGCTCATTATCAGAGTAAGATGCCTTGAACCCAATAAACACGTGACTGCTAAAAGGCTGAAAAGCTAATCAGTGATCTTAGCAATCCCCATGTACTGGAGGACAGAAACTGCTGTCCAGGATGCATCAAGGAGGTATCTGGTAAACCACATGAAGGCCCATGTCCTAGGAGTAAGATCAGATGAGAAATTAACCACCCCTCACAAACCTATAACACATAGGGCAATACAGGATCATTAGGCCGAAAATGTCACCAATGCTAAGGTTCAGAAACATTGGCCAGAGAAAATGTCCTAAACCGTTCACAGGTATGAGTTTCCATCCCAAGTCTACATTCATCTGCTTTGTAGTCTTGAGTGAGGCAATGAAATTTTGGGTGTTTGTGTTTTTTACCAGTCAAATAAAATGAGAGAATCATATATATATATTTTTTTTTTCTTTTTTTTTTTTTTTGCGGTACTGGGGATTGAACTCAGGGGCATTCTACCTCCAAGCTATACCCCCAGCCCTATTTTTTATTCTTTATTCTGCAACCGAGTCTCACTAAGTTGCAAAGTGCCTCACTAGGTAGCTGAGGCTGGCCGCGAACCCGGATCCTCCGGTCTCAGCCTCCCGAATGCTGGGATTACAAGCGTGCGCCACCACGTCCGGCTGAGATCATATTTTTAATCAATAAAATAAAGTGGTTAAACTTGATGTTCTCTAAAATCTTTCCTGTCAATAAAAATATGGTTTTACTTTTTGGTTAATTTGAAAATAATATGAGTAATATATGGGTAATTTTGATGCTACAGACAGAAAAACATTATAAATTCACTCAGGGCATAAGCTCACATTTTGAGGGACTTTTTGACATATGGCAACTGTGGAGATGTGTGCATAAGGCAAAACAGTAATGTGTGTGTTCACGGGGGAAAAATTATGGAATACGAATGCTTTCTAACAAGAATCTTACAAGTGCAAGTACTAGGATTTATGTTAAAATAAGCAACAAAAGGGAACACTAAAAATAGACAAACGAATTACTGAGCATGAGGAATCACAAATGCAATTAAAGAAAATCTTACTTAAAATCAAGGGTGCAGCAATTTAATGAGCAAGTAAAACTGTTCTGGGATTACATGAATCAGCCAATTATCCAAGCTCAATTAAAATTCTAAACTATGTACTTTATATACATGTATATAAAATTATTTTTATTCTCATAATAACAGTAACAGCATCACTCTTATTTTGACCTTGAAATAATATTTTTCAGATTAATAGAATTTGAGGTTGGTTTGCATGTGCTCACAGTCAGCAACAAATTTAGGAAAATCACAGTAAGAGAAGCCTAAAGAAAATGATTTATGCCGGGCGTGGTGGCGCACACTTGTAATCCCAGCATTCAGGAGGCTGAGACCGGAGGATCCAGGTTCGCCGCCAGCCTCAGCTACCTAGTGAAGCATTCCGCAACTTAGTGAGACCCGGTTTCAAAATAAAGAGTAAAAAAAAAAAAATAGGGCTGGGGGTGTAGCTCGAAGGTAGAACGCCTCTGAGTTCAATCCCCAGTACCGCAAAAAAAAAAAAAAAAAAAAAAAGAAAATGATTTATTTATAAAACCAAAATTAACATGTAGTGGTTTAAATTTGCATAAACCTTTTTACTTTTATAATATTATCAAGAAGGAATGTGACTCAATTCTCTAAGAACATCATCATTTCTTTTTACTAATGTGAACAAGTCATTCTATGAAAATTGTGACTATTCTTTAAGAAAAAATGTACAGACAAGGATTATAATATATGAAAAACATTGCCATATCCAGATGAGGCAAGGTTTGACTTGTGAGACAATTTAATTTACACCTTATACTTCAATAGGAAGGGTTTCTTGTGCAACAAAAAGAATCACACTGCTGCAAATATACAAGCAATCTGATAACAATGGCAAAATATTAAGCCGCATGACTTTTGTGGGAAATGATATTTTCAGAAAGCTTAGTAGCTTTAAGGCATTTTCCCCCTCATAAAAATGCACTAAAACATATAGATGAGCAGTAATTAAATTTTTTAAACCCTACACAACTCACAAGATAGTTGAAATTTATATAACCTTGGATTACAATCCAGTTTTATTTTTCTCTGTTTGTGACATTGGGCAAGTTTGGCTATGAAAGAAGGGAGATACGGAAAACAGACAGATAACACAGGGCCTTACACCTATGTGTTCAGAATGAGCAGCCACTCTCCTATTCTTTCAAAGAATTCCTATTCTTTGAAAAAGATGGGTGGAATTTGGGACTGAGACTCACCCAGAATCATATGGAGGCTGTAGAATGAATTCTCAGTGGCACTGAGTCCTTGCCTGACAACGTGTGTGTGTGTGTGTGTGTGTGTGTGTGTGTGTGTGTGTGTGTTGCTGGGGATTGAACCCAAGGGTGTTCTACCTCTGAGCCACACCCCCAGCCCTACTTTTATTTCTTATTTTGAAACCAAGTATTGTTAAATTGCTGAGGGCCTCACATTAATTTGTTGAGGCTGGCCTCAAACCTGTGATTCTCCTGTCCCAGCCTCCCAAGAACTGGGATTACAGGCGTGCACCACCATAGCCAGCTAACAACAACACATTTCTTTTATCAAAGTGGTGGTCGCCGAACCACGCAGGCAAAGTAATAGCTCATTTCAGGACTATTGTTCCTTTGAAAAAGCGATTCTCCATTTCAGCTACAATCAATCAAGGGCCAAAGTGTGAACTGTGTGTTTCTCTGTTTCCTTTTTAAATTGTTCTAGGGGTAAATGTGATAAATTGAAAAAGGAAACACAGCAGAATTATTTGCATGAGTCAATGAACTACAATTCTTTTGCCCTAACAGTGACAGTATGCTCTGTTCCAATATCTTAACCTACTCACACATTTTGTTTTATTACCAAAACATCACTCATTCTAAACTCACAAACTGTACCATGGTAATTAGGTGCCAACTTCTCAAAGACTAAATATAAAAATGTTGAGCAGGTCCGTGGTTATACCATGGCTCAAAATGAATTCTAATCGGCTTCACTGAAGAAAATGGCCCTTTGCTCTCTGTATTTTTCACACGATGACTAAATTAATAAACTTAAAACACAAAAGGCTTTTGATGAATAATAAGCTACTACTTAATTTAGCATCTCAACAGAAAAGAAGAGAAAAAGTTGATTAGCTTCAGATAGTAGGAAGCCAAATTACAAGAGCCATTTAGGTCTATTAAAAAGAACAGGATTTTCTCATTTGAAAGAATTGAGTTTTAATTGGGAGAAGAGGTTTTTGAGATAGTTGCGAAGGTCAAGAGGATGAAAAGGACTAATGACATTAAAACTGGTTTCTGATCAAGTCTCACTTCCTGACTTCTCTGAGCAGACCTCTGTGAGAGGAACATTTACCTCGCTGTAGGTCTCCTGTTGCCGGGTGAGCTTTATAAATGTTGATTAATTTCTTGAAACACTTGGTGTGAAAGGCAGGTGTCTCCCACTAGGTGAAGGGCATTAAGACAGGTCAGGATTAATTGAAACAATTAGCTAATATCACCACAGATAGAGACTCACTTAAGAAACTTCTGTTGGTTATCAGTATACACAGGCCGGGAGAACAAAACATTATTCAAGAAGTTCACTGTCTAGCCAGAGTGATAGTGGGAGAATTAAATCCAATAGAACAATCAGTTTTGGCAGCACCCATTAAGCCACAGCCCAACATGGGGGTCTACTAGCACCGCTGCGTCTCCAGCGACAGGCGTGGAGTAAGTGACTCCAGAACTCCACACCCTAACCAGGCGACATATCCCCGCACCAGGATAAGCCCCGAGGGATAAGCCCCAGAGCAGCAGGGATCTGTAAGTTGGATTGCACCCCAGGGGTGTATACAAAGGTCAGACTCAGTCACTCGCCCTCCTAGCGATTGGATAGGAGCAGACTTCGGGAGGGACCCAGTACACACAGGGCCTAGAGAACTTCCAGGCATGCTGGTAGTGCCCGGCATTTAGATTGCACTCCCACCACCTGCGAAGGCAGAGAGAGAGACACACACAGACAAGCCCTGTGGAGAGCTCAGAGACACAATCTTGCAGCCGGAGAGGCATCAGCGGAAATCCCTGCCTGTACTGACAGAGAGAGCAAATAAGAATGCCAGAGCTATGCTTGAAAATCTAATAGACTGGGCAGATATTTAAAAGCTGAAAATATCCACGCAGATCCAAAAGGACTACTGAAGCCAACTCAGTTCTGTACTTAGAAACTAGCAGGGTTTTTGTTTTTGTTTCTTGTTGTTGGTTTTTTTCTTTTTCTTTTTTTTCCCTTTTGTGTGTGTTGTTGTCTTTTTGTTGTTGTTGTTGTTGTTTTTACTCTGTTTCATTTTGAATTGTCTTGATTTATTTATGTTTATTTGGATGATTGGTTGCTTTGTTATTTCTTGCTCAGTTTGTTGACTCTCCTCCTTATCCCTTTGACAATCTTCCCCCCCTCTCTACCACCTATATTCTTCTCCTGAACGCTTTTTCTTTTCACTTTTCATTTTCCTTTTTTCCCTGTCTCATATCAAGACCATCTCATACTACCACACCTAAAACTCTACATTGACTACCAGAATCCCCTGACATATCCGCTACCTCTAATCTTTACCATGTATCACCTGAACACACTCAACCTCTTATTCCACTGGACCATACCCTCTACTGTACCCTATTCTTACATTCATCACTGTGACTTCTCACCCAACCTTTACCACTGAACACAACCTGTCCCTGTATATACCAGCAGACACCTCTAAACCCCCACTGCAGAGATTGGATGAGAAAGCTTGCAAGAGCAGCAAAGAGACAAATTTAAGAACAGGGAAACCATGGGAAGGAAAAATAGCAAAGAAACAATGAGCCACCATAACCCCTCAATAACAGAACTCAATAACACTGAATGGCAGAAATTACCAGAAGCACAATTCAGATATTTAATAGTAGAAATGATACAAAACTTCCAGAAAGAATGCAGAGAGAACTGGAAAGAAATAAAGGACCAAATAAACAAAGAAGCCGACGCCCTGAACAGGAATCATGGAGAAGTCTTGAAGGAAATGAAGGACCTGAAAGATGCAATAATTGAAGTGAAGGCATCAATACAAATGATAAACAGTAAATTTGACCACATGGAAAATAGAATATCACTCTTAGAAGATGACCATTCCAAAAATGAATTTAGAAAAAAAAATTTAGAAAAAAAATTCGACAGTATGAATTAGACATTGATGAGATCTGGGCCAATTTTAAAAGAGCTAACTTAAGAATAATAGGCATAGAAGAGGGATTAGAAGTTGAAACAAATGGAATAAACAACCTTTCAGAAAAGTAATATCAGAGAATTTTCCAAACATAGAAAGAGAAGTTGACACACAGGTACAGGAAACATATAGAACTCCCTCCAGACAAGACCAAAGAAGAGGTTCACCACGCCACATAGTAATAGTGGTGACCAATGTAGAGGCTAAGGAGAGAATTCTAAAGTCAACAAAAGTAAAAGGCCAAGTGACATTTAGAGGCAAACCAATTAGAATCAATCCAGACCTCCCAAATCAAGTCATGAAAGCCAGGAGGGGCTGGAGTAACATATTCCAAACTCTGAAAGAAAATAACGTGCAGCCACAATGGAGTGAAATTAGAAATCAACTCTAAGAAGATTCAGAATAACCATATAAACACATGGAGACTGAACACCACACTGCTGAACAAGGATTGGGTCATAGAAGAAGTAAGGGGGAAAATCAAAAAATTCCTAGAAACCAATGAAAACAGTGAGACAACATATCGAAACATTTGGGACACTTTGAAGGCAGTACTAAGAGGAAAATTTATAGCACTGAGTGCCCACTTAAGAAGAATAGAAAATCACCAAATAAATAACCTAATGTCACATCTCAAAGCCCTTGAAAAATAAGAACAGTCTACCCCAAAGCTAGGAGAAGACAGGAAATTATGAAAAGCAGAGCAGAAATTAATGAAGTAGAGAATAAAAAAACAATACAGAATATCAATAAAACCAAAAACTGGTTTCTTGAAAAAATAAACAAGATAGATAAACCATTGGCCAACCTAACCAAAAGAAAGAGAGAATCAACCCAAATTACCAAAATAAGACATGAAAAAGGTGATATTACTGCTGACAGTGTAGAAATACAGAGGATCATCAGAAACTATTTTGAAAACCTATACTTTCCAACAAGATGGAAAATCTAGAAGAATTTGACAATTTTCTAGATACATATAACCTTCCTAAATTGAGTCAAGAAGCTATAGAAAACTATCCCTTTTTGCAGATGACATGATACTATACTTAGAAGACTCAACAAAGTCAACCAAAAGAAACCTTACAGAACTGATCAACAAATTCAGCAAAGTGTCGGATACAAAATCAATCTTAAAAAATCAGAAGCTTTACTGTATGCCGAACATAAATCCACTGAAAAAGATATCCAGAAAACAATTCCACTCACAATAGCACCCCCAAAATTAAAACATTTAGGGATAAGCCTAACCAAAGAGGTAAAAGACCTCTATAAGGAAAACTATAAAAAGTTGAAAAAAGAAATTGATGAAGACTTTAGAAGATGGAAAGATCTTCCATGCTCTTGGATAGGCAGAATAAATATCATCAAAATGGCCATCCTCCCAAAAGTGATCTACAGAGTCAATGTAATACCCATGAATACTCCTCAAGACATAGAAAAATCAGTCCTTAAATTCATTTGGAACAACAAAAAGTCCAGGATAGCCAAAGTAATTCTTAGCAACAAGAATCATGCAGGAGGCATCACAATACCTGACTTCAAACTCTACTACAAAGCCACAGTGATAAAAACAGCGGTTCCTCTCCCAGTGCCCCTCACCTCCTTGCCAGCTGCCTGACTTCAAGCGGCCACCTCCAGCCCTAAGTTGCTTATGTCTCTGGGCCTGTGACTGCACCTGGACCTAAAGCCAGGTGGGTCCTGTACTGGGGGCACTCTTCTTCACCATTCTCCCATTCTGCCTCCCCAAATGTGTAATAACAACCACCACACATGAAATGGAAATATTGTTTACTTGATAAAAATAAGAGTGCCCCAACCTCCTAAGATTGAAAGACTACAATCAAAATAGTTAACATTTATCATATTAATAAAATTTCATGTGACTTCAATACAATGACAAATCACTTTGGATTTATTGTTATACCCTTTTGACTATTTCACAGAAGGTTGTATGATTTCCTGTACTCACTGGGTTTATCATTTGCTTGTCTTCTTGCTGGTCTCTAAAACCCTAAAACATTGCAAGGGAAATCAGAAATCCATGACTGAAGTAATGCTCACCATGCATACCCTCATAGTTTTTCATCATTACAGTTCTTGGGGAAAAATTTTACCTACTTTTTTCCCCTCTAGTATTTTGATATCTTCAATAGAAAAAACACTCTTTCTTTAAATGATTAATAAAGAATCATGTGCTATAAGAACTTGAGGGAGACTAGGGAAAGGGAGGGATGGAGAAAGACTGATAAAAGAGTACTATGTTACCATTAGGTAGAAATAGGAAGTTCTGGTTCATTATTATACAGTTGGGTGACTTCAGATAGCAATTAGGTACTGTATATTTCAAAGAGTTGGTAGAAAAAAAATTGAATGTTTTCACAAGATATTTTCAGGAAGATAGATGTGCTTAGCCCAATTTAAACATTACACAGTGTCATGCATCAAAACATCATCTGGTACCCCATTAATATGTTAGTGAAAATTTAAAATTAATAAACAAATACAATCAAGTGATATAAATAAGAAAAAAAAAAGCAAATGAAACTGACAATAGACATACAAGATGGGATGGGGACTGAGACGAAAGGAAAGTTTTTATTGTGTATCTTCCTGTATTTGAAAAAGGAAAGGAGAACTGCATGACTTTATTTGCTATTTTTGTCTAAATTAAAAAATACTGAGCAACAACAACAGAGCAGAACTTGAGAGGACTTTGGATCCCTCCAGTGGAGCGGCTGTCAACCCTGTCTGCACATCTCAGTCATGTGGGGAGTCCTCCCCCTGCCAGCCTGATTACATGACAGCCTCTGCAGTGAGGCCTTGGGCACCACAATTCGTAAGCTTCCCTGGTGACCCCAATGTGCATGCAGGGTGGATGATCATGGATGTAAAGCTCTCCTCCAGAATCCTCCTGCTGAACACTTTCAAATGGAAGAAAAATTGAGCCCCAGAGAGAGGAAGTCACTTACTGATGGAAAGTCAATTTGAGGCAGGACCACAACCGAAACCTGGGTCTCTCAACTGCAACTTCAATTTGCACCAGACATCCCCTAGACACAGAAGAGTGTGACAGAACAGGCAGGGGCCTCACCAATCCTAATTCTGAGGACTCTATCACTGGGGCATCATTGCTGCCGATGCTCCACCTCCTGGGTCTTGCTTGCTTCAGCTGCCAAACTAATTTAGTTGGCAGCAAGGACCCACAGCAGCAGAAGTACTATCACCACCACCAAAAACTGACAGATGTTATTCCCTTCCAAAGGAGCATTACAGTAGTCACTGACTATACAACCAAACCTTCGCTAGCAAGCTATTAAAAAAAAACACAACAAAGCAAAACAAAACAACCACCACTCACCCCCTGCCCCAAAAACCCTGCACTATGGCTATTCATAAATAGCCTTTGACTAATCCCATGTTCTGGAATTTGAAGATGAGGATTACCTAAGAAGGTAATCATGGCCACGCACCCATGCTTAGCTACATAAGGATGTTTCCTGCAGCACTGCTTATGTAAGAGAAAGACATGAATTATTTGTTTTTAGTGTTAATTTTTAAGAGCTTTATATGAATATAAAGGTCTATATAGTGGAAGAGGATGGGGGGAGGGACGTGGGGAGGGCAAAAAGGAGAACTGATGAAGGACGAAGCTCAAATACTACTATGTCTATATATGAAAGTATCACTACCAATCTCTAATAGGAAGGGGAGCGGTGGGTAGCTGGTGGGAATGGAGGGGAAACAGCAAGTACGGTGTGCAGTATGTTTCTATCACTTTGAAACCCACTGTGATTTAAAAACAGAGAAAAGTAGAAATATCCCTGAAGCATTAAGGACATTTCAAATGTGCCATTAAATTTTAAAAGCCAGTATGTGCAATACATTCCCAATTTGGTAAAAAGTAAATGTAATGAAATAATAAGTAACAGGGTAATTGAGTAGTTGGGTTACAGATTCTTGTGTGTGCATGTGTGTGCGTGTGTGTGTGTGTGTGTGTGTGTGTGTGTGTGTGTTTTGCTAGGAATTGAACCCAGGGGCATTCTACCACTGAGTTACATCCCCAGCTCTATTTTGTTCTTTCATACTGAAATAGGGTCTCACTAAGTTGCAGAGGGCCTCACTAAGTAGTTGAGGCTGGCTTTGAACCTGCGATTCTCCTATCTCACCCTCCCAAGCACTGAGATTACAAGTGTGGGATTGAACCCAGAACTCAGCAAGTGCTCTAAAACTCAGCTATACTCTCAGCCCTGGCTATGAGTGGTTTGTATTATCTTTTATTCTCTTTTAAATGTTATATATTTTCAAATTTTCCTATTAGGCAGACACTTTTGTTTAAAATAAAAAATAAAAATACTCTGTGTGTGTGTGTGTGTGTGTGCACATTTTAAATGGTTTTATTGGTGCACTGTAGTCTCACATCATAATGTAGTTCAGAGTGATAGATACATACATTCACACAGCACTTGGTGAGTCCTCCTGCTCCCCCACCCCCGCCCGGCTCCCTGCCCACCCCTTCTTTCCCTACATGATATTGAGATTGGCAATGATAATTTCACATATGCACATATGTCAATGGAAGTGTTTCCTTCATTAATTCTTCCTCCCCTGTCCCACCATCCTTCCCTACATTCCCTCCACCAATCCACTGGGGTTTCTCCTCCATTATCTAAAGTCTATCTTGTATCCCTAATACTCCCTAGCTTCCACATATGAGAGAAAACATATGACCCTTCACTTTTTGTGACTGGTTAATCTAACTTAACATAATGTTCTTCAGGTCCATCTATTTTTCTGCAAATGACGTATTTTTGTTCTTTACTGCTAAGTAGAATTTCATTGTATGTATATCCTATAATTTTAATACATTCATCTGTTAATGGACACCTAGGTTGGTTCCATAATTTGGCTATTGTGAATTGTGCTGCTATAAACATAGATATGTATGTATCATTATAATATCCTAATTTCATTACCTTTGGAAAGATGCCCGGGAGTGGTATAGCTGGACCATATAGTGGGTTCATTCCCAGTTTTCCAAGGAATCTCTACATTGATCTCCATAGCAGATGTACTAATTTGCAATCCCACCAGCAGTGTAGAACAGTTCCTATTTCCCCACATCCTCATTTCCCCCTTGACTTCTTGATGACTGCCATTCTAACGGGTTAGATGGAATCTCAGTGTAGTTTTGATTTGCATCTCCTTGATTGCCAATGATGTTGAACATTTTTCATATATTTATTGGCCATTTGCATTACTTCTCTTGTGAAGTTTCTATTTAGTTCAATTGCCCATTTCTTGATAGGGTTATTTTTTTTAGTGTATACATATTTTTTAAAGTTAGAGGACAATAAATACATGCACCAAAATGTATTTGATTATTTTCTTAAACCAATGTCCTTCAATCCATGACCAATACCTTTTCCCCTTAGACCAAGGATGAGAATCAGGCACCTACTTTATGCCTCATTCTACAAACTAGATTCACATTTGTAATGAGAGACTCAAGTCAGAATCCCCAACTTTATACATATGAGCCAAAAACTAAGGAAAAAAAATGTTCAATGTCATAGAATTATACTTTCTTGTGAAATTAGAGTACATCTCAACATATTCCATCTTTCTGGGTCTCCAGGTTATTTACCAATATTTATTGAGCACTCCCCATCTGTCAAGGACTCTTCTAGATTTGGGGAACTTAACCGTGAACAAAAAATGTCTAACTTCCCTGCTCTTGTGCAGTTTATGTTCTGGTAGGCTGAGACAGGCGATCAACGTGTTTTTCAGTGAGTACAAGGGAGCCAGGAGAAGGGTAGAGTGTGCTTGGGATGTGGAGGGGGGGTCAGTGCTGAGCTCAAGTGGCTGTGGGGTGCCTTAGCGATGAGGTCACTTCAGAGAAGGGAGCTGACGAGGCTGCCAGCCCTGTGGGTATCTGGGAGGAAGAACATTCAGGGTGTTTTCCTGATAAATGAAGGGGGAAACACCTTTTCTCTTCTGCTATTCAGTGGGTCATCTGAAGTTTTATTTCTGACATAGGTTAAGTCATTTCGTGACTATAGAGCAGCCAGAGGAATAGCTTCCATAGAAAGTGGGGACCAGGAAAAACAAACAAAAAAATAAATAAAGGGGAGAAAGAGGTGTGTGTGTGTGTGTGTGTGTGTGTGTGTCCTGTGACAACACCTACGAAAAACTTCAATTTTTTGCCTTGTCAATAGTACATAAGTCGGAGACAGGAGGATCACAGGTTTGAGGCCAGCCTCAGTAACTTAGGAAGACCTTTCAGAAAAAAAAAAAAAAAAAAAAAAGGCTAGGGGAATAGCTTAAAGATAAAATGCTCCTGGGTTCAATCCCTAGTACCAACCAACCAACCAACCAACCAACAAAAAAAGTACTGCATAAGTGGATTGTGCAGGCAAAAAGTTATTTATAGTGGAGAGAGAGATACCAAGCTGAACTGGTTAAGAAAGGAAACATTTCCTGCAAGCCTTCTCACCTAATCTATATACTAATCACATGTCCTGCCTGGAAGGGACATCAATGAGCCATACATTCAGTACAAAATTATTTCTAAGTCCTTTAAAAAAATCTCCATTAAAGTGAAATATACATTCACGCATTGAACATAAAAATACTTATTAATCCAATGTGTATGTTTTAATTTTCTGGCAAGTGATGCTTGCTTCCAGTGAAAATGTTTTTCTAAATACTACTATGTATTATAGAATAGGCAAAGCCAAAACAGTCAGGCTACTTATAGAAATCAATTTATGACCACAGATTTCAAACAGTAAAAGAAATGCAATTTTCCTGTTTTATTATAGAAAAATAAGAGCTAGAACTAACCATAATCATTAATATTTGACTTCCACTTAAAAGCACAATTATGCTATCATAAATTAAACTGTTAAGTGATAAACACTTCAAAGTTAAAGACAGGAGTAAAGGTTATATTGTAACTGTGAACAACTGTGACTTAGTAGATGAATAACAGTACAACCCAAGCCTGTCTTGTTTCTCTTGTTACCAACAAAACTCTCAAGAGCTGAAATCATCTGAATAGGATGTGGATTTCATTTTAATTTAAATTTCATTCAACCCTACATTATCAAATACACAAAGCATCAGTTCCACTTCAGTCACTCAGCAACAATGAAGACCCACTTTAAAGTACAAACAAGACAAAGTATCTCTTTTAGGGATAAAGACTTTCAGGAGCTGTCAAAAGACAATTTTTTTTTTTTTAATAATGCCAAGTTTCATGTCCATAAATGCAAAAATGTTTAAGCTCATTCTTTTCAAAAGTGGAGACAGGCTTCTAAACAAATTGACTTTGTAACAGAGACATAATCATTCATTTCTGAGTACTTACAAGAGTTAACTATAAAATAAAAACCTCCAGATTCTTTCTAGAACTTTCCAGATTTCATGGCCACAAAATTACTTTCTTTCTTGAGAAGCCAGGGGAGTTTTAAAAAGAGAAGCATGAGGAGAAAAAATGATCAAATTCTTCATAAAGACTGGGAAGAATAAAGTAGAATTCCTTCCAAATCCCCCACATATGTATTTCTGTGACTGAAAATGTGTAAACAAGTCACTCAGTTTCTTGAACTGCCCAGGCCATATTAAGTTACACTACCAAGAATGTTATTTAACACTTACAATGAATTATGGCTTTTAATAACAGAGGCTGAGATTCCTGACTACTGGATAGCTGTGTGCCAGTAGAGAGACAGGTGAAGGGTTATGGTTTAGTGCACAATAAATAAACACACACAGACATACAGGGTAAGTGGGGAATGGGAGACGGTTTGGGCATGGGAGATTAAGACCAAGTATAAACGACAGAGTTTCTGTCTGTATGTTAAGAGAAAAAATGGGAACCGAAACTACTGAGAAATATGTTTTCTTTTTCCAGTACTGAGGATGGAACTTGAAGCCACTCACATACTAGGCAAGTGCCTTACCACTGAGCTTCATCCATGGTCCTTTTTAAAGACTTTTATTTTGAGACAGGCTCTCCCTAAGTGGTCCAGGCTGGCTTCCAACTTGTAGATCCTCCTGCCTCAGCCTCCTGAGAAGCTGGGATTATAGGCTTGAAATAGGTTTTCTAAAAACCTAAATGATAGCCAGGCGTGGTGGCGCACACTTGTAATCCCAGCATTTGGGAGGCTGAGACCGGAGGATCCGGGTTCACAGACAGCCTCAGCTACCTAGTGAGGCACTCTGCAACTTAGTGAGACCCTGTTTCAAAATAAAGGATAAAAAATAGGGCTGGGGGTATAGCTCATAGGTAGAATGCCCCTGAGTTCAATCCCCAGTACCGCAAAAATAAATAAATAAATAAATAAATAAATAAATAAATAAATAAATACCTAAATGATAAAGAATCATCACACACTTTTCAGGCTCAGAAAAGCCCTTAAAACTTCACCCATTGCAACTCTGTACGTGAATCCTGGGATCTAGAACGTTCCCGGTCAGTTTCAATCTGAACGCCAAAGAAAGTTCAGCCTCGCAGTGAAATGTCTTCCACTTCTAAACACTTTTAACCCTTACAATATTTTCCCCTTGCTGAATCAAGTTCGTTTCCTGCAACTTCTCCTCCCTGATCCGAGCTGGTCTCCAGAAAGCTGGGGTCTCCAATACACTGCCCCTGGGCTTTGGGCTGGGAACATGAATGAGAGAGGCAAGCCAAAAGCCATAAAAAGTGGCAGGGACGTGGCTCACCAAACAGCCAGCCACTCCTGTCGGGCAGGAACATGCGGCCTCACGCAGGAGTTTCTGATCAGCAAAAGGCAGAAACCTGAATTCTAGTAGAAACATTCTGATTTGGGAATACATAAGGAATACATCTTGGAGTTCAAATAGTTCTTAGACCTCAATGAATCCAAACTTCACATTTTACAAAGGAGAAAACTGAGATGGAAAAAGAGCAAGAGTGACTGGCCCAAAGCCAAATGGTTAGTCACTGGTGGTTGTGGAGGAGGAATCCCAAACACCAGGTCCCACTTCTCCTCCGCTGAGCTGCTTCCTTACAGTGAACAGTGCATTTGCCTGTAGACTAGCAACATGTGTGGAAACAGGAAGCAGTCTTACATCACCACTGAATCCATTATTAAGGAACTACTGCCCATATCTAGTTTTGATAGTATCCTTTCAGGTCTAGAGAGTGAGGGAGCTGTAGCGATATATATACACTCAGAAGACAGACCACCTGGGTTTCCAAGCCCAGCTCCTCAACCCCTACCTGCATGAACAACTCACCTTGGTTTGCCTCAGTTTCCCCATCTAGGAAGTGGGGGTACCTATCTCATAGTGTTGTGAGAATTGAGGTAACACCCATAAAATGGTCAGGATGTGCCTGGCATGGAGCAAGCACTATTTGAACAATGTTATTACTACCCAAAGTTAAGGCTACAATAGGCTGGGAAGGAGAGTAAGACATACACATAAAAATACATATCACTTAATGTAAAACAAACTGCACATAGATATTTTAGAAATGTGTGAGCCTGAAAAAAAAAAAATTAAAGCAGCTAGCTCCTTTATAGATGTTAAGGCAAGGGTCAACTCTAGCAACTAAATAGCCATAAGGTACCAAGAACCGGTGAGTTAAGCTGTTAGCATTCAGGGACACAGGAGGGAGCCTTTGGAAATCCCCTACTTGCTCCCTTCAAACCCTGGAGAAATCTAGAACACATGGATGTACTCCAGCCTGGGCCTCTCCTTTTCAAGGACCGAGCTTCTTCTCCAAATAGTTTCTGCAACCATCCCTTCTCCCCCAGCCTTAAGCTGCTATTAGGGACCCAGTCTCTCAAGTGTTCTTTCTAGACTGCTAGAGGTTTGACTGGGTCTTAACCAATCGACAAACAGAAGACAGCAAGCATACTCAAGGGGAAAAGAGTATTCTTGCACCACCTCCTCCACATTACAACTTGGTCCTAACGTCATGATGCACAGATTTGCCAGGGGTATCATGCCAGTCCCTGCTGGGATGGCTCTTCGGTTTAAGCCACAAGAAGGCACGGAGACAACGGGAGAATCCTATGATACTCACCCATCAGAAGGAGCCAGAACACCCAGTCTCAAGTCACTGAGGCTACAAATAGAAGGGCCCATGACTGCTTGGGTCTCTAAAGCAGAAAAGGTTAAATACAGAGTTCTCTTCCCAAGGCTTCCAGGGCTTCAGAGCCCCCTCGTCTACGATGGTCCAGTCTATGGCTCCTGTACATCGCTGTGTGTCGCTGAGCTCAGAGTTTATAGGGGTTAATGTTGGCTGCTATGTGCCAGCTACATAGGCAGGCGCTGTATATGTATTAACCCATTTAATTTGCAGAACAAGCAAGGGGAATCGACACTATGATCCCCATCACAAATGAGGAAGCTTGAGCCCTGAGAGGCGGGATAACTTCCTGGAAGGTACACAGGTAGACGGCAGCAGAGCCAGGACACAAGCTCAAGTGGTTGCTCTCACGGCTGCACTCCTTGTTACCCACTGTCCTAAACTACCTCTAGAAACTTCTGATAGGCAATATACCTAAAGAATGCTCATAGGCAGGCATGGAGCCAGCACCCAGAAGGTCATGTGGGTCCCACTGCCTTTACTTGCACCTAAACGTCCACTTGCATTTCTGGACAACTCTGAGCTCTCGCTGCCCTTGAACTAAAGATACGGTCTCTCATAACCCTTTACAGAGGATATATAAATTTCTAGTCTACGCCTTCCACCCCAGGGAGAGGCATATTTTCTCTACTATTCTCATTCATTCCCTCTCCCTCTCTCTCTCTCCTCTCTCTTCCCTAGGACAAAAAGTATATGAGTTGAAAGTCCAAAAGAAAAAAAAAAAAAAAAGAGAGAGAGAGAGAGAACAAATATTGGCTGACATAAGAGGGAAATAAAGCAAGATTAAAAAGAAAATAAACTAAGCCAGGGGGCGTGGTGGCGCACGCTTGTAATCCCAGCATTTGGAGGCTGAGACCAGAGGATCCGGGTTCGAGGACAGCCTCAGCTACTTAGTGAGGCATTCCGCAACTTAGTGAGACCCTGTTTCAAAATAAAGAATAAAAAATAGGGCTGGGGGTATAGCTCAGTGGTAGAATGCCCCTGAGTTCAATCCCTAGTACTGCAAAAAAAAAAAAAAAAAAAAAAAAAAAAAAAGAAAAGAAAATAAACTAAGAGAATGTTAAAAAGTAGTAACTGTCAATCTCCAGGAAAAAATGCAAATTAAAACCACAGTGAAGATATTACTTCCTATCCCCTCTGATGGGCAAAATGGAGATGCAGCAACACGTGTTGATGAGTATGGGAGAAACTAGAACGTCTTGCACTGCTGGCAGGGGTGTGACAGCGCAGTCACTTTGGAAATGAGTCTGGCAGCTTCTCAAAAGGTTAACCATAGAGTTACCATATGACCCAAATTCTACTCAGAATACACCCAAGAGAAATGTCCACTCAAATATATGCACTGACAGCATTAGTGATAAAAATCACAACCTAAATGGCCATTGACTGGTGAACAGGTAAGTAAAATGTAATGACACATGCTATATAGCCTTGATGGACCTTGGAAACATGATGGCAAGTGAAATAGTCAGCCTCCAAAGCGAACACATAATTCTATTCATATTATGAAAAGGGGAGAGAGAGAGAGAGAGAGAGAGAGAGAGAGAGAGAGAGACACAGAATATGAATATGAATTTGTCCAGGACTAGGGGGCTCCAGAATAATGGAGAGTAATTACTGACAGGTATAAGGTTTTTTTAAATTAAATAGCATGATGGTTGTATAAATCAATATACTAAAAATTACTAAGTTATATACTTTAAATGAGTGAATTGCTTAGTATGTGAATTATATCTCAATAAGCTGTTATACTAGAAGAAACAAAGTGACTCTGTATAAAGTATAACCCTAGTCTATCCCAGGAGAATCTGCATCTTTGTGAATGAGAAATCATAATTGCAGAAGTGGCAGGAACTTGCTGGAGGTGGTGGTGCACATCTGTAATCCCAGCACTTAGGAGGCTGATATGGGAGGATTGCAGGTTCAAGGACAGTGAGACTGTCACAACCTAGTGTGACCCTGTTTAACGCCTCTATGTTCAATTCTCAGTACAAAAATAAAACAAAAAAGCAGAAGTAACAGAAACTCAAAATCATTTATGCAAGGAAAGAAAACATCAGAAAGAAAGGCATATAAATGAGAAAAGAAAATTATTTTTAATTGAATTTCAAGATACTGGGTGTCTTAGGGTCCTATCACACAAAATGCATAGATGCTACATGATGGACTACTTACCTCTAAATTCTTCTCAGTGAAAGCTATCAGTTTTGAAAATAAAGGTTCTATAGGAGAGGTAATGTAGCATCAACTTTTATATCCCTTTTTAACTGTTTTGGTTTTTGAAATAAAAAGTCCACAACTAAAAGAATCCTTAGGTACACTGCATCGCAACTTCCCAAAAGAATACTTGATTAGCATCTACAATGTACAGTTTCCTAAGGGGAATTTAGAAATCTGACCCAAATGTTAGAAAAAGTAGTTTTTTAGTTCTGGGGCCAAGTGTAAGATGTCAACAGCCAGACCAGTGCTGGCCCTGTCTGAGATTTGGGTAGAAGAACATTTCACCTTACTACCCCATCAGTCACATATTTCCTTATAATGAGACTCCAGCAGAAATAAATATTACTTCTGACCAATGTGGCAAAATGCCAAAAGATAATATAAAGTTTTGTGGCTGTTACCAGATGGACCATTAACACATTTTTGAGAAGAGAGAACTATTAGACAGTAAAAATTTCTTTTACATATATTTTTTGCTATAACTTTCAAACTATTACTAAACTTTGTACTTCCAGTATGTCTGAACAAGCATCATTTGTGTGGAAAATCAGCTTACTGCTTTCTTTAAGAATAGACCAGCCATTAATTAATCCAGTGTGTTGTCAGTTCTGGAAAACATTTTTAGACAGGAACAAATGTACTCTGTGCTCAGAGAAGCCGAGTTTAAGATCGCATTCTCATGCATGAAGAAAAATTCAAAGAATCCTGTAAAGTCAGCTAACAACCTTCTTGTCTTGGAAGGTAAAGAACCATACACACACACACACACACACACACACACACACACAAACCCAAAACCACACACACACACACACACACACACACAATCCCCCGAAACAAAACAAATAAAAACCCAGAAACACTCCTTCAAGATTTCCTTCCCTGAACTTAGGTTTTCTATATTTGAAAAATGTTTGTTTAAAGATATTTTACATGAGGAAGTAGTCTTCCATAGTACTAACATCCTTGGGTATCAAGTTTAAGTCGTGCTTCTGTGACTCAAGGTCAGAGTACAATCTTTCCCCCTAATAAATAGCTGAGCCCAGGAATATATATTGATTGTTTTCAAATGCTCTATCCTAACTTTCCTAAGAAGGTAAGTGCCCCCACCCCACCTGCATCATTAACTAACACACTGCATTTTTTTTTTTTTTTTTACCTGTGTTTTGTAAGTAACATTTCCTCTCTCCACCAGCTTAAGGTCAACAGATTTCCTGACTATCATAACTGCTGCTGATCACTGGTGCCAAGCGAATTGAATGTGTCACTAATAGGTGACATGAGCTGGAAACTTGTCCCCAAAGAGAACACCTTCACAAATGTAGCCAGAGCTTGGCGTTCCATTTTATAGCCTGTTTATTAAAACCTGGCTCTTAAATACTATTTTTGATTTGGCTACTGCACTAGGAAATGTGTCTGTCATTTCTAGCATCTCCTTTCTCCTACTGGATAACCACAGCCTCAGCCCAGGAACCCCTCTCAGAAAGGAGGCCGCTTCTCAGGCGCAGAGGTACAAGCAGCGACCGTGACCTGGAGGAGGTTCATCTGCTAGGACTACTGGCTCAAAGGAACAAACCTGAATGACACTGACTTATTTTTATTATTATTCCCACCACCGAAATATTGCTTGTTCAAGCACAAGTGTTATCGAGTTGAATTCCGGGATAGTCATGCATTTCTCGGCTCCGTACTTGTGATCCTTAAGCAAAGCTTTTATTGTTTTCTTCAAAGACATCGCTTCGTTCTGGCCATAAGAAAACCTTCAACGCGTTTAAACTTCCGATCAGGCAATGAACACTGGAAAAAGTAGTTAAAACTTCGCGGCCACCACATTCTTCTTGGCTTGCTGAGGATTGTTATTATTTACCTTTGCGTTCGCCCATCAACTTCTCTGGATGACAGGCTGGCTGAGCAAGCCAGCGATCAGGGTACTTTTAATATTATTTCTGACTTAGGTAAGCCCAGAGGGGGGTGGAAGACTCAAATCTCTCAGGAAGAGCCGAAACCTGAATTGCCTGATGAAGTTTGCAGCGGCAAGCTACTAGCAGGAAACCCTACCCCTCCTCCTGATAGCAAATGCAAGCATCAGGGTACACCTGGAGCACATGAGCTATCAGATCTCCAGTCTCCCAACAGGTGCGGGGCCTGTCACTACCAAGACCCAAGCCCTGCTTTCCAAAGCCCACCTTGCAAGTTCTCCTGCGAAGAGTCAGCCCACCTCAGAGAACCCTGGTCCGAGAGGCTTCTGTCAAGCTCTCTGCTATGATCCCCATACACACACACACACACACACACACACACACACACACACACGCAATGCGTCCTTTCTTCTTTATAATTCCCACCACCACCATCAACCATCCCGAAGTGACGCGCGAAGCAAAACTTAACAGGTCTGGGCCACCCAGACGCGTCTTCCTCGCAGCGCAGACTTTGCAGAAAGGAGCCCGGGAGACAGCGCTGGATCTTTCTGGGCGCCTCCATCCTCTCGGGCTCCCCTCCCCCGCGCCCGCCCCGCGCCCTCCCGGGGCCGCTCACCTGCGTGGGCCATGGTGATGGTCTCGTTGGTGTTGGAGCCCACGTTGAAGATGACCACGGCGGAGGCGTTCTGCAGGAACGCATTCCGGATCTTATCCCTGTACGTGCAGTTGCCCTTGGGGATGAGGGCTATCCAGTTCTTGCCGTGCGTCGGCACGGCGAACTTGGTGTTGGGGTCGCAGGCCAGGCGGTCGTGGGCCGAGCTGGCCATGACCACCTCCCCGCGGGCGTCCTGCTTGGGCGAGTGCTCCCCGTAGCGCCCGCACTCGGTCTTCTCCGTGCGCAGCTCGGCGCCCACCCCGGGGGCCGGCGCGGGCTCCGCGTAGGTGATGTTCACGAAGGCGGTGTACCATTCCTCCTTCTCGGCCACGGTGAAGTCCAAGCAGAGCAGATGCACGAAACAAAAGGAAAGCAGCCATGTTGAGAGAGCCAGACTGCGGCACGCTTGGTTGAGAGACATGGCCATCTTTAGCCGCCGGGGCCCCCTCCCCGCCCCCTGCGCCCTCCTCCCGCCCCGTCCCTCCCCCCAGCCCGGCCAACCCCGGGCCGGGCGCTTCTCCTGCTGCCGCGGCGGAGGCGGCGGAGGCGGCGGGGGCGGCTCACTCCCGGGCCCGAGCGGCCGCGGGGACGGGATCCCAGGCAGCCGGCGGCGCGGGTCACTTCCCGGCTTAGCCCGAGCGCGGCGGTCGCATTTTGCTCCTCCAATGGCCGGGGGCGGGAAAAGAGGGGGCTCTCCGGGTTTTCGGAGGAGTCCGGCTGACAAGCGTCCTGCTCTTGCAGCTGGCTTCTCCTCCTCTCCTGGGGCGCGGGCGGCGGCTCGGAGCCCTCGGCAGCTCGCAGTCCGGGCGCCGTCCCAGGCGCCGCAGCCCGCTCGGCTTCCCGGGGGAGCGGGTCCGGTGCAGCCGCGGCCACAGCTGCTCGGCGCGCCGCTCGGCTGGGGCAGGGGCAGGGGCAGGGGCGCCGCGCTGCCGGCCTCCCCGGGGGCTGCACCGGGACACACACTTGCTGCGGGAGGGGCCGGCTCCGGGGAGAATGGGAACGGAGCGAGCGGACCCGCGGGAGTACGCGGGCTGTGTGTGCGCGCGCGCGCGCGTGTGTGTCTGTGTATGTTTGTGTGTGTTTGTATAATGTGTGCGTGCAAGGAGGAGCTTACTGTGATGTCAAAGCTTCTGGGCTTCGCTTGCCACGCTCCCTCGGGCTCGCTTCGTGGGCAGCAGCGACCCCTGTCGGGTCCCAAATGCAGCTTCGCTCAGGTGGAGACGTCCAGGTCGGGGCAAAAGGGGAAACGACCTTTTGACCTTTTGAGTACAGAATCTTCTTGACTTCCTGCGCCCTAAATATAGCGACCTCTATGTGCCTCCTGTAAACAGCTCTCTGGTCGGCTGGAAGAACTGCAGCGAGCTCCCTCGGCGCCGGCTCCAGGGCCTAAGTATAAGGCGGGTTGGTTTCAAGGTCCTTCCGACACCACTCCTAGAGTCTGCAGGGCAGTGGCTATCAAATTTTAGTTTTAAAACTCAGACCCTTGGGCCTGACTGTGGAGTTTTTGCTTGAGTAGGTCCAAGGTAGAGTCCGCATTTCTTTCTTTTCTTTTCTTTTTTTTTTTTTTGCGGTACTGGGGATTGAACTCAGGGGCATTCTACCTCCGAGCTATACCCCCAGCCCTATTTTTTATTCTTTATTTTGAAACCGGGTCTCACTAAGTTGTGGAGTGCCTCACTAGGTAGCTGAGGCTGGCCTCGAACCTGGATCCTCCAGTCTCAGCCTCCTGAATGCTGGGATTACAAGCGTGTGCTACCACACCCGGTTTAGAGTCCGCATTTCTAACAAGACCTGACGTGATGCTGTCGCTGCTGGCCGAGAGGTCACTCTATAGAGTGGATCCTGGGAATGGACTTCTGTCCTCCTCTCTGGAAGCAACAGGTGACGTTCGTTTTCTTATAAAATGGGTGTGTTCTAACTGGATGAGATGTTTCTCCACTGTGTTTATTCCGGTTGTCATGACTGGGATCAGAGGACTCAGCTCAACAGGCTAGGGAGATGTGCTTGGGTTAGTTTAACATGTGTTCTCCAGGTGTGCATAAAGGTTACAACTAGGCAACAGAGAATACTGTTCCCCTAGAGTGACGTTCATGTAACTGAAACAACAGAATTCCTCACTGAGATTAAACATTTGGGTGGTTATCATGCCTTCTCTCCAATAGTTTCCTGGGCTTGAGATCCCGGAAATGCAGTGTCTAAAAATATTTGTGTGATGGTTCTCAATCACTCACGTGGGCTTCCCCCAGCACTCTTTTAGATAACCAGCACCCAGTTCCTAACAAAACAAAAGTTCACCCTTTCCCCAGGACCTTAATATGTACACAGCTCTGTTAATGAAAGTCCACCAGCACTTCTCTTTTTCAGGCAGCAATAGAAACAGCTGGTGGCTGTTAGCAAGACAGAGAGCCCCAGCTATACCCAAATTAGAAGCAGGCGCAAGAACTACTTAGAAGAATTTGTCTCCATGGTATTTGGTGTGCTGGATTTGTGTGTGTGTCCCGAGCAATATTCGTTTTAGAAAATAGGCTTCTAGGCTATTGGAACAGTGCTTTTTATAGAGAGAGAGACCAAAGTGGAGACTGCCTGGGCTGCTGGTTCCTGAGCCACCAGGGATCTGAAGCAGGAGTCCATTGGCTGCAAATCCCCAAGTCGATTCTGAACAAATGCCTCTGCAAACCACAGTGCTTCCCCAGACCTCTCTCTATGGTAGCAGTTTTTCTCCAGCCATAAAACTTGGATAATCAGTGTCATTAAGAATGTATGAGTATCCCTTCCCCCTCCTCTCCCTTGGAAAAGTTAGGGGCTGCAGACAAGGCAGGGTGAGAGAGGCTGCATCATGGCTGGGGGATTGCCAAATTACAGGGCCATTGGACAAATAAAATATTCAGTAAAATGGGAGCCAGGATTCTTGCTGTTGGAGAAGATTGATAAATTAAAGAAAGAAAAAGAAGAAGAAAGAAAGAACTATAAAGAACTCCGAGGTATGGGATTAGATTTTTAAAAGTGTGTGTGTGTGTGTGTGTGTGTGTGTGTGAGATCACCTTAAAAATAAACTATGTATGTAGCTAGGTGTGGTGGCACACAGCTGTGTAATCCCAGTACTTGAGAGGCTGAGACAGGAGGATTGCAGGGTTGATGACAGCCTCCACAAGTAGTGAGACTCTCATCAAAATTGGGATGAGACCCTCTTTCAAAATAAATATAAAATAGCGCTAGGGTGCAGCTCAGAGGTAGAATGCCACTGGGTTCAATCCCCAGTACCCACCCCCCACACAAAACTAAGTTTGTATGTATGTATGTATAAGTGATGAGGGGTACACATATATAATAACTCTCTTCGTTCAGAGGCTAGAAGCAATGTACGCGTGAAGAGACCAGAAGGTCTTGCTTTCTAAATACTACCCTCTGTTGAAATGAACCGGGGCTGGAGCTGGGAAAGTACAAAGTGATTCTGGAACCCTTGTAGGGAAGTTCTGGAAGCATAGCAGAAATATATCTCACAGGCCAAATTCAGGGCAATTCACATATCAAAGTAAGTAATGATATTAACTGTGTATAACCTAGCCAAGAAAAGGTGAGCACATGCTAAGTATGTAAACATAATGAATTTTTAAGTAGGATAAATAATAACTGATGGATAAATAAGTGGGAGAGAGGGACCCATATTCCTAATGGTAGAAAGGCCTCCTAATAAAGGTTGGTGGAGCTAGAAAGTCACCCTTCAAAGGAGTGTTGGTTGACTTGGACATCAGTCCTCAGTGGACAACAAAGGTGGCAGTTATGGATCTGATGCTAAGCAGGATGTGAGCATTCAAGCCAAGTCTTCTATCTTCTGAAAAATGCCTGCTGATTACACGGGGAAGATGGTGAATTTGCTGAAGAGGACCTTGAAAGATACCAAGTTAACCTGGTGGTCATGATGAGCATAACCCATCTTGGAACGAGTGTCACGTATCATGTTCCTCCTGATGAGCTGCAGGGAGATGGGAGCATAGTTTCTGTCACGTTCCTGCCAGAGACACATGGCCTGGGCAGTATGGTTTAGATATAAAATATCCCCGAAAGGCTCTAACCTCAGCAGTGGATGGATACTTTGAATGGACTCACTGGCTGGTGACTGAGGAGGTCACTAGGTCACTAGGGCTGGCTCCTCCCTCTCTCCCTCTGCTGTCAGCTGCCTGATGCTTCTGTCTTGGAGCTGGTCATCTGTGCACTGAACTCTGAAACCATGAGCCAAACCTTCCCTCCTCCAAGTTGTTCTTGTCCGGCATTTCATTCACAGAGACAAGAAAAAGCTAACAAAAACCCTGGTTTGGGGACTGGATTGACCTAATGTAAAAGGCATCTTACAAAATAAAAGATCCATATTCTCTAAATTCTTAAGCTTTATGAAAGAGAGAGAGGAAGAAAGACAGAAGAACGGTCCAAGTAGAAGAGACTTAAGAGACAAAACCACTAAATACAGCAAATGATCCTGGATTAGGCTTCTGCACTAGAAAAGAAAAATAAGCAGTTGGCAAACATTGAATGAGGTCCGTGAATTGCATGGCAAATTTCATCAGGAGTGATTTCCTGGTTCAGGTGTTTACACTGTAACTTTGTAGAGGAATGTCCTGGTTGGGGAGAGTATGCATTGAAGTATTTAGTAGTGATATGACATTTTGTCTGCAACTTACTCTTAAATGGCTCAGAAAATAATGATAATCTAGCTATAAAACCTTGTTTCTACTGGCCACACTTTAAAGGACCTTGGAACTCAGTTCATGACTTTAAAAAAGTAAAATTTCATTTTGGGGGGGATGCAGAGGATTAATATGCTTCCAGTTTGTACTAACGATTTTCCTCCGTCACAACTACTCAATTTCCACTGGAACTACTGAGCTACTCAGCTGGTGGTTGTTTAGAATTGAACAAGGAACCCTTGTTACACCCTCCCTCCCCCCCGAATTTAGAAAACATATCTCTGCATTTTTTTTTTTTTACAGTACTGAGGATTGAACTCAGGAGCATTCTACTTCTGAGCTACAACCCCAGCCCTATATTTTATTCTTTATTTTTGAAACAGGGCCTCACTAAGTAGCTGAGACTGGACTCGAACCCGGATCCTCCGGTCTCAGCCTCCCAAGAACTGGGATTACAAGCGTGCGCCACCACCTTCGGCATCTCTGCGTTTCTTCATTCAACAGTATTTAGTGAGCACACAGTGTCCCAGGTGCTCAGTATATAATTGGGAACAAATGAGATGACGTTCTAATGGAATGCACATTCTAGAGTTGGAGAAAGCAGAAATACTGTGACATGTTTGTGTGTGAGTCAGAAATGTAGAGCAGCCAACACAGTGCCAGTGCCCCAGTCTCTCTGCCAGCCTGTTAGACTTTCGTGAGACACTGTCAACTGTGATGCATTCGTATCTTCTTGTCAATGCACACAGCATGTTCAAAGGAAATCTGACCTTAGACTTTCCAAAAGCATATTACGACATTTGGAAATACCATTCCTCCTACACTTATGTGTGTATCTTAATGTTCAGTAGAATTTTTATGAGCAGAATATTCAACATATAGGGTTTGATCTATATTGTATTTTTCATTTTACATAGATTGAATGCATTAAAAAGTTGCTGCCTGTTCAGTTCTTCAGTATATGTTCTTTCATTGAAGTAAGCTCTGAAATAACTAACCCCATCCTTAAGTTGGTCCGTGTGTGTAGTTACCTCATCTGCATTAGCCCCTGTCTTGGATGCTTAGTGGAGTAAGAAAGGATCCCGCCCATCAAGGATTTTGAATTAAGTTTTAGAGACAGACATGATCATCCATGTGAATGGTGGAGGGAAGGTGTGGTAATTTCTGAACCCAACTATAAGAATCATTTAGTGAGAGTGATAATTTCATATAGAAATGGGGGGGGGTGAAGGAATGCTCGAACCAGGTTGATTCCACATAAATACCCTTACAGAGGCACTAGGTTTTCCAACGTGTCCAGGCAGCATTTCCTACCCTTGCTTATAGTCCAAACACTTGCTGCAGAGTCGGTCCCCTGGCAGGCAACAATACATGTATTGAATAATAACCAGTAATGAAGAGCTGCATTTTTTAGCTCTTTATGTGCAGGCACTTTGTATTCTGAGCACTTTACACAACCTTATTTATTTCTCAAAATAACTTTACAAGACAGGTATCATAATTCTCATTACATAAACAAGGAAGCAGAAACAGAGGGGAGGAACTCGCCTGGTCTGCAGCTCGTTCAGTGGTGGGGTGGGGTTTTAGTACTGGTTCTGGCTCCAGGTTACAGTTTTAAGGGTTTCACTATTGTTTGGTGTCATCCCCCCTCCCCTGCGTCTTAAATATTCACTCTTTTGTTTGTTAAACTCTGATATGTGATCCCTACTTTTTTTTTTTTAAAACCTTTGGCCAATCTGTTTGTTCTGTTCAGTTCCCAGACTGCATTTTGACCTCAATTTTCCTCTCCCAGTCCACTTTTCTTGCCACGAGGGTGGACTGCATTGCTCCCGGGAGCCCGTGTACTAGCTTTTCAGACAGAGCATAAGAACTTCCAGAGTCCAATGGCCCCTATAACTCCAGCTGCAAGTACTGCAGCTGGAAATGGAAAGTTATTAAAAAGTGTTTTTTTTTTTCAAGAGTGTGCACAAAACTGATGATATTCATTTCTTTGTTCTTCATTCTTTGACTAACTTCTCCAAATTCAGAACTCTAGAATATGATACTAAAAATAACTTTTTTTTCTTCTTTGCTCCTTTGAATTAGCAAGTGACTTCTTTTTATTTCAGCCTTTGATACAACTTTGACATTTAATTTGGGCTTTTTTTTTTTCTCCCTCTTCTCCCTTACCAGAACCCTTCCAAACAACCTTATGTCATAAAATGTTTTGAGAGGCTAGACATGGAAATTTAGTTTAGAAAAACCCATTTTGGACTTGAGCCAAAACCAACAGAAAACTTATCACCACAAGTGACAATACATCTGTTTCCTTTTTCTTTCTTTTTTTAATTTTTTTTTTACATAGTCTATTTTTTTTTCAATCATTGCTGGTCATTGGGTACATTTTTTTTCTTTCTCTCTCTCTTTTTTATGTTGTTCTTTTTAAGATTATCTTGTCTTCTTTCACCAGAAAGCAGGAATGGGTTGATGTATCTACAACCCAGGACACTGAGGATTGTACACTGACGGTCCATGACTACGAGCATCTTCAAACTCTATTGTCAAAGTTACCAAAGGAGAGAAAAGCCAGGCCCTCCTTTCCTTCCTGTTTGACTGTTGAGAAGGAGGCTTTTTATCATCCATCCCCTTTTACAATGAAGCCCACTCCCCCAGGGCTGATAACCGAATTGGAACACAATTGAAGGAGACATCCTTAGGGCTGAAAAGAGGCCCGAGTTTTAATCCCAGCACTGTGCCTACTTTGTTGAAGACTGCAGCATAGCTAATCACTCATTTAGGCATACTTTACTATGGCTACTAATTCCTGAACATCTGCTGAGCTATAAGCACACAGAGCTAGTCATAAGACAATAACATTAATATATTCCCAATTGATTGATTCTCTCATGCTCGGTAAGGTCACTGAGAATCAATAAGGAACAGAAGATAACATTTATTTATGATTTCCCTTAACCAAGCACTGTGCTAGTTTTCATAGTGGTTATTTAGGCTGAATTCTTCCCTCGATGCTAGAAATAACTGATGTGAAAGCTCAGACCAGGCTCTTCCTGCTTCAGCATCAGTCTTGTAAAATGGGGGTGTTGGTATTGATATCTTCAGCTCTCTCTGACTCTAACATTCTGTGGATTTCTTTTTCTTTTTTCTTTTTTGTTGTACTGGAGACCCAGGTGCATTCTACCACTGAGCTATACCCAAGTCCTACTTTTTTGTTTTGAAGCAGAGCCTAGCAAAGTTGCTGCGGGTTTTGCTAAGTTGCCAAGGCTGGCCTCAAACCTGCGATCTTCCTCTTAGCCTCATAAGTACTGGAATTACACGTGTGCGCCACCACATCTGGCTGCGTTCGGTGGAGTCAATGATCTCTTAATCAGCTCACATATGCTTTTATGTTTTCTTTTCTGCTATTGTTGCATAGTAATTATATACCTTCAAAATATCATTAAGGTGACAAAAGAAAAATACACAATGAAGAAATAAATGCAAATTGAGTTAGAAATATTTCTACTTAACATGAATAAGATTAACACTAAAAACCCAGCAAATTGCAATTTCAAAAATGAAACTCAATAGGCTGTGTGGCTAAAATATATACACATCATTTCCAATTAACAGAGAGAGAAAGAGTGTGTGTGTGTGTGTGTGTGTTCATGTAATCACTGACCATTTTATCACAAAGTAACTTCTGTAAACTAGACAATGATACACAACCTACACATCTTTCATGGGTCAGGGCCTACTTGGATGACTGTATCTTATGGAAGATCCAATGCTCTGGTTCTTCCATGGTTCAAGTTCCCCACTTTTATATCTTGTGGAGATTTCAAGGATCAAGCGATGTCTCAGGGTATCATTCTGTCAGGACAGAGAGAGTGTCAAACACAGTTTCCTCATGTTGGACATGGGGTTTGCAAATGTTTAATGTCCAGCTGCCTCCACCTACTCCTGCTCATTGGGATATGACCAGTTTCTCATTGGTTCCTTTCCCTGTTATATCAGAAGGGAGAATATAGCTATCTTGGCTAAATCTTTTTAGGACTCAGGAATAGAAGATGGGATCTACTACTTCGTATTTCTCAGGGGTGGGTACATGTTTATTCAATCAGAAACAGGACTGCTCCTGTTGATCAAAACCATTTTAAAATTGAATCCAAATAATAGAGGCTTTGACCTTGTTTTCCTAAGGAGGAAAGATGTCTGCAGGAAACAGACATTCATGTGGTAAAGTAAAGTTCCCTAGGATATTAAACTATCCTTAAAATTTTTAATTTTTTTTGTTTCAAAGATTATCTAAAAACACATTTAAATATCTTGTTATCATGCAATGTTGTCCTGATATAGATCCACATTTCTGATTTCCTTTGGGCTCTTCAATCCTGTGTAATTGTCTTGGTCTAATGACAAAAAGAAAATGAGATGGACATCATACATAAATGATGAATTATCACTATGTAGAGATTATGTTAGCCAGCTTCGGTTATTATAACAAATACTGTGTATAATTCACTTATAAAAAGAAAAGGTTTATTTTGGCTCGTGGTTTTCGAGGGTTAAGTCCCTGGTCAGGCCGACCCACAGCTTTTAGGCCTGTAGTAGGGGTACCAGATGTCAACGACAGCCAAACTGCTCACCTTATGTCCAGGAAGTGGAATTGAGAGAGATGGGCATCCCACAGTCCCCTTTGAGGGCCCTCTCCCAATTGGCCCACTTCCTGGTGGTAGAAGCCAAGCCTTCAGCATATGGAGCTTTGGGGAACATTCCAGATCCAAATTATTGCAGAGGTCATATTAACTCATAGCATCATTTCCCAATAAAGTTTTGTAATGGTTCTCACAGGCAAAAATGGTGGGACCATTGAGTCTTGATATCACAAAATAGTGTTTTCAAAAGAACTGCTTATTAGTGATTGGCACCATATTCATATTGCAAGTAGCATTTGGGTTTTAGCAAAGCACCATGGTTTAACAGCCACTTACTTCCTCCTTTCAGTGGCTCAGAGCAAGAACCTTGGCACCATCTTTGACTCCTGGCTTTCTTTCTACTCATACCTACTGTTTCAGATTCTATTCATATCCACTGGCTCAGATTCTGACCACTTCTCACCTGCTTCACTGTTTCTAGCCTGTCTGAACCACCCCCACCACCTGCCGCGTGGATTATTGTGCTAGATTCCTATCTGTTCCTTTATTTTACCTTGACCTCCTTTATGCAGCTGCCCAAGTAATCTCAATTCAACAGCAATCAGAGGAAGCCACCTCTTTGCTGGGTCTCCTCCAGTGGCATTCCATCTCCCTCAGGTGAAAGGCCATGTTTTGAGAATGGCCTGTATGGACCTTCATGAACTGGCTTCTGAACTTAGCATCCTTACATCTCTCTCCCCGTAATGTCATCTCGGCTCGCTACACTTCAGCCTTCCTGTTCTTTGGTGTGGCTGCATTTACCCTCACTCCTAATTCACTGCACTGGCTGCTCCGCTGAAAACTGTTCTCCAAGCCGACTTTGTAACTCATGCCCTCATTTCCTTTACATTTTGATCAGACCCTTGTTTCCCTGATCACTCTGTTAAAAACAGACAGTCTTAGTTGAGTGTGGTAGCATACTCCTGCAATCCCAGTACTTGGGAAGCTACGACTGAAGGATCGCAGGTTCAAGGGCAGCCTTAGCAAGACTTTCAGCAACTTAGATACCCTGTTTCCAGATAAAAAGTAAAATAGGACTGGCAGTGTAGCTTCTCTGGGTTCAACCTCTGGTATAAAAAGAAAAAAAAAAAAAAAAAAAAAAGAACATGAGGACATGCTTCCCTTTATATTCTCTTATCTTCTGCCCTATTATTTTTCCCCATCTGGTTTCCACTTAACATAGCATACAGTTTTATATGTTACATATGTTCTCCCTCCCTCTCTCCTTCTCACTCTCTTTCTGCTTCTCTCTCTCTCTCTCTCTCTCTCTCTCTCTCTCTCCCTCTCTCTCTCTCTCTCTCGCTCTGTGCCTCCCCCGCCTCTGTCTTTGTGTATCTCTCTCATGCCCCTAAAATAATGAAAATTCAGAGAAGGCAGGGACTTTCACTTACATTCTTTATAGCTGTTCTGTCAGCATCTGGGCTAGCTCCTGGAATATAGTATATACTTGATAAGTAATTCTGAAATGAATGCATGAAGCAACTCTATTGAATCTAATTTTTGGCATTATTTGATGCCCAAATAAATTTGCTTTTATGTTTATATAAAGTATTACAAGAATAAACAAATGGTTGAATATATTTAAGTAATAATATTATCAAAGTAATTTAAGTCAACACTGGAAGCTATAGAAATATTTTTTAAAGGAAGCTTACATAATTATTACATATTTTTCTTTTAAACTGTTTCAAAAAGGTTTATCATAATCTGGAAGAATTAGAAAATTGCAAGAATGTTGGAATTAAGAGGAGAGAAACATCTACTTTAGTGTTTTACCTTAGAACAATTTCTGACATTATGGGAGTTTTTATTATTATTTTCATTTTGTGACTTTTTGTTTGCCAAGTTTCTTTTTCCATTTTATAGGGCAAGGAAATAGTGTTTCTAATCTTTATAACATTTATATTTACAAATAATTTTAAACTCCCTAGGGAAGGCAGATGTGTTCCCATGATAAAATAAAATACACTGTAGGAAATTTATTTAATGTACCAGCTTCAAATTTCATTCAGATGAAAGACTGCTCTAATTGATTTAATGGATAACTATTGTTGGAAAATACTTAATTCTTGGAAAAATTCATGATGTAGGCCTAACACTTTTTTTTTGTTGTTGTTGTTCTTTATTGATGTCCAAATATATATATGTGGACTTTAGTGACAATCATTGTCACAAATTCAGTTTTCACAATGGATTTATACAATTTGTTAATCCCTCTCTCAAGCAATTTAGGAAGTTCTGTGAATCATTAGAAATGTATGAAGGTTTGAGCTGTGAAATTTTGTTAGGAAATTATATTATTCCCCAGGGATTCTTTAATAGCTGAAGCAGTGCCATCATGAAATTCACTTAAGAATTCAGTTATATTGCTTGTGTATCTGAAGGGTTGATTCAACACCCACACAATGGGAGTTTTCCCAGTCATATAAAAAGAAAACATTAGCATTCCTTCTCAAAATTATTATATTGTGAATCACAAAGTGTCACTCAGCTATTTATTTGCTTCTAGCATTTGGTTTTACTATTCATTTGCATGAAAAATGTGAACATTCTTCGCAGGATCACTACCCCCATTCTTAGGACTGGTTCTTAATTGTATTCTGTCCCCAGAAGATGTTTGACATATCCTAACCACTTCTGGGGATTAAAAGTGTTTAAAAGTGTGTGTGTGTGTGTGTGTGTGTGTGTGTGTGTGTGTAGGGGGCACTCAACCTATTTTTTTGTTAGATGAACTTCACTTCATATCTCACATACATGCAACATTTGTGATGAGAATAATATTAAATTAGCCTATGAAAACAATTATAGGCAATGTTTTTGAATAACAAAAAGCAGATCCCTAGGAAACACTCACATTTTCATTCCACACTTAGCCAACAATATACCTTAGTATGTTCTTCTTTCTCTGTCTCAAGCTGAGAAAAAAATTTAAGTCTTTCAGGTGCTAGGGGCATATAGTCAATAAAGATGTCAATATACTTTTTGTAGAAGTTGGTGGAAAGGAGAATTAATACAGTGTTACGAGCTGAGCTGTGTTCCTCCCACCAAATTCCTTGAAGTCCTCACCCCTAGAACCACAGGATGTGACTGCCTTTAAAGGGGCATTACATTAAAATGAAGTCATTAAGGTGGTCCCTAACCTAATATGACCAATGTTCTCAGAAGAAGAGGGAATTTGGCCACATGCACGTGTAGGGAAGGCTATATAAAGAGATGGGGAGAAGATGGGCATTTTTCCCCTAAGGGGAGAAACAAACTCTGTTAACTGCTTGACCTGGGACATCTAACCCAGAATAGTGAGAAAATAAAGTCTTGTTGTTTAAGCTGCCTAACCTGTAGTACTTTGTGTAAATATGTAATGGTGAGACTCTTGAGATGAAAATGAACCTGTTGAATAGAGGATAGTGTATGGGGAATTGACTTAGTAGGTCTAGAACGGTCCAGGAGGATACTGGGTCTCTCTTAACAATTTTACTATTTGTTTCCCAATGAGATTGTGAAGTCACATAGAGCAGAGATGTTGTCTAATTTGTCTTTGAACCTCCTTTTTTGCACATAGGGCGCTCATGCATGCCTAATAAGTAGTCTGATAATGAATGAGGGAAGGTAGACAGCAATGGGCACACACTGTGAAATAATGTACAGTTCAGAACCTCTCAAGTCAGGTTTCTGAGGTCAAATCCTAAATCTTCCACTTATTAGTTGTCTGCTTTGGGGTGTGTTTCTTCATTTCTCTCTGCCTCACTTCTTGTCATATGTAAAATGGATAATCTTTTACCTACCTCATCAGTTTGCTGTATTAAATTAGTGCATACTTCTTTATTATTTTTATATTTTGCGGTACTAGGGATTGAACTCAGGGGCATTCTACCTCCAAGCTACACCCCCAGCCCTATTTTTTATTCTTTATTTTGAAACAGGGTCCTACTAAGCTGTGGAGGGACTCACTAAGTAGCTGAGGCTGGCTTTGAGCCTGGATCATCAGGTCTCAGCCTCCCAAGTATTGGGGAAATTAGTGCATACTTCTAAAAGCACTCAGAATAGCTTCAGAAACAACAACAACAAAAAAAGGCACTTGGTACGTCTTTGCTATTAAGTAACTCATTTCAGCCATATCCCAAGAGCATGGGACAGGGGGGTCTCTGCTTGATAGTTGACATAAAACAGAAAGACTCTGTCCAGTTGATAGTGCTATCGATTCTTTGGCCAAATTCCAACTTGTGTCCTTCCCATGTAAGCAGCCAAATATTCCCCAGTGTGGGGAAAGGAGTTGGATTTATAGAGCTAAAGAGGTGCTCTGAAGGCCAGCATAATAAAAGTAAAGGTCACTCTGTCCTTCCTTAGCTTGGCTGTGGCAGGACATTATGTTAGTAGCTGACAGCTTTATTTATTGGATGATGACTATGTTTAGATCAGTAGGCTAAATATTGGGGGTCTGCCTAGGGTTGAGAGGAGTCAGAGAACACATGGATTGACAAAGAAATGGAGGACAAAATCTCTGCTTTGGGTGACCCCTTTGCACCCCTGGTATGAATTTAGAGAGACGGTGCCCCATGAACCGTATCTGAAAACAGAAGCAGCTGTATTTAAAATGCAGACCATAGACTTATGTGCAAAGGGGATATAAATTACAAATGGAATTTAATTTGGAGAAAGCTTGTCATGCCAAGGTGAGGTCTTAGTATGGCTCGAAGGATGAAAGGAGGTAAAGTGGTAGGAATGATGACAAAAAAGAGAGAAGCCATTATCCACCAACAACCTGGGCTTGGAGCACAGCAACTGGTTTAATTCTATCAGTAATTCTGCAAGCAGGGAGGGGCAGCTCCATTCACGTTCTTGTGCTCGGCACACAGTGCCAGGAGACAGAAGCCTCTTGACCCAAATAAATGCTGGGTGATGTCACCCCTCATCAGACTCGGGTATTGGACCAATATCTCCTCCTTCCTTCTATTGCCTAAGCTCCAATTGTTCCTTTTTATACATTATATTTAATTTTGTTATAGATGATTAAGAGAGAAATGCGCCAAGGTGCAGGCATTCCAAAGAATAGAGGCCCTGGAGAGTGGCAACACCTTATGTTGCAAATGTGAGGATGCATTCAGTTACAAGTACAGGATTCCCAGCTAAGGATAGCTTGTGAGCAATGGACTTAGTATCTTGCATAGTAAGAAGTCTAGAGGGAGGCAGTTCTAAGGTTGGCTGAGTCAGGTACTGGTGGTCCACCTCTTTACTCTGCCCCTTGGGGTACCATCAGTGTCTCGCCTCTCAAGATCCTAGACAGCACAGACATTCCAGGTGTTACACCCAAAGGGAAGAATATCCTTGTAAAAAGTGGGAGCATGCTGCTCATATAAGCCTGTTTTAAATAGCAAGAATCAGTCAGGAGTGGTGACACAAGCCTGTAATCCCAGTATTTGGGAGGCTGAAACAGGAGGATTGCAGGTTCAAGGCCAGCCTCAGCAACTTAGACCCTGTTTCCAAATAAAAACCAAAATTAGGGCTAGGTTTGTAGCTCAGAGATCACACACACACACACACACACACACACACACACACACACGCGCGCGTGCGTGCGCGCGCGCACGTTCAAAAAATGACCCTTCACACTGCCGTCTGCAAGATAAATTCAGATCCTACCATCCTGGGTTGGGTCATATCACCCTGATCAAATTCAGCAGTCGAGAAGGGGAGGAGAATTATTATAGTTGACTCTGACTTTGACTTAGTGACTCATAAGCCATGGGGGTTGAACTGGGAAGGATGTGGAAATGAACCTCGTCTGCCTTGATGACTTCAGTCTAGTCAAGAGGAAGTTCAACATTTCTGTTTCCCAGTCCACTAAGATTGACTTCATATTTTAGCTTTCAAAAGCATCCTTTTTCTCTTATTTTGGGGCCTGAACTGTTCTGTTGCCCATTCCTGTATTGATTTCATATATCTTGACCCTTTGGGGGCATGTTTTAAAAATTCTAAGGAAGAAACGATACAGAATGACAAATGATCTTCTCCTATTACAACGTGCATAAAATGTAAAGAGGGTACGTGCCTGTGCCTGCAATCCCAATACTCGTGAGGCTGATTCAGGAAGATTGTGGGTTCAAGGCCCACCTCAGCAATTTAGCGAGACCCTCAGCAACTTAGCAAGACCTTTTTTTCAAAATAAAAAATAAAATAAAATAAGATTGTGGATATAGCTCAGAGGTTGAATGCCCCTGGGTCTGATCCTCAATACAAAAAAAGATGGAACTTCTACATGCAGTTTCACTCTTAGGCAGAGCAGGGCTGTGAGATGGCCCAGGCTCAGGTAAGTAAAGTGTCCTGTCCAGGGTCAAATACCTTTCAGGTTTACATTTTCTCTATGGCTCAGGACTTCTGACTCTTGGCCTCACGTTCTCTCCTTGTCCTCACCCGGTGCTTAGCACTGCACAGACGGCATCATAGATGCTCTACACATACTTGTTCAATAGCTAGATTGGTATTTAAAATCTGGAAAAGTGTGTGTATCATTTCTGAGTCTTTTTTTTTTTTTTTTTTCCTTTAGGAAAGGTTGAGAAAACATAAAGCACTACAACAAAAAAGCCACTAGAGGTCACGATTAGCTCATAAAAGGAGAATGTTACTTTTTGGGAAAGGCTAGCTGGATCCTGTTTTAAAATTCCAAGTGAACTGATGTTAGGAGTTGTTATGTAACATCCACTAATTTCCCAAGGCTTTAGGATGTTTACTGTAGAAAGCTCATCCTTAGTGTATTTAACATTAGCATTTACAAACATTCTGATAAAGTAACATAGCCCTTTGTTTTGATTTTGGACTATAACATTTCATTTATTTATTATTACCACTTTTTTTTTTACAGCATCAACATGATGAGATTCTTTTGGTAACAGATAATGTTTTTTTCTCCAAAATTGTCTTTCCCCTACTGTTATATCCCCACAAAATAACTGCCACTATTTGTTGTGGGTATAATATACCAGATATATAAAATCCAAACCCTCTTTTTACTTGAACCATCCTTTAAATTCATTTATAGATAATCTGAAAGTTCACTAGTAGCTCTTCCTTCCTTTTTGCTAAGTTACATCCCTTCTTCATGGACAGCACTCCAGAACTTGGTATTCTGCAAAATATGGGTGGCATGAAATAGTCCATAAAAATGATTTTCCATTAAAAAAAACCTATTCCTGCCGGGCGTGGTGGTGCACGCTTGTAATCCCAGCATTCGGGAGGCTGAGACCGGAGGATCCGGGTTCGCCACCAGCCTCAGCTACCTAGTGAGGCCCTCCACAACTTAGCGAGACTCGGTTTCAAAAAAAGAATGAAAAATAGGGCTGGGGGTATAGCTCGGAGGTAGAATGCCCCTGAGTTCAATCCCCAGTACTGAAAAAACAAAACAAAACAAAACAAAACAAAGAAAAACTATTCCTTCTATTCCTTATTGAGGCAGTTTGGAAAACTGCTGCAAACTACAGCTCCCATTTGGAGCTGCAAAGCCACAGTAGCATTTTAAATGGAGAGAAGGAAGTTCAACTGCATAGGAAAGAGTGTTTCTTTGCTTACGCAGCTGTTCCAAATGTTTTAACTAGAGGTTAGTCCATTTCTGAAAAGGGCCAGATAAGGACATATTTGGGGCTTTGAGGGTCATCTGGGTTTCTGTGGAAACTACTCACATTTGCCAGTGAAGTCTAAAACCAGTTAAGGACAATGTGAAAGCAACGAGGGTGGCTGTGTTCCAATAAATGTTTCTCTACATTGGAATTTGAAGTTTGTGTCATTTTCGCGTCACGAAATGTTATTCTTCCTTTGATTTTTCCTCACAACTTTTTAAAAACATGCAACTATATAAGTTTGGTATTATGAGTTTTGTGATTCATTTTCTCCACCAAAACAAACAAAGAACTGAGTTTGGTCCATGGGCTATCGTCTGCCGACCCCTGCTGTAGACCACAAGCTATCTCTCATTACTCACTTTAATTTTTCTTGCAAGTACCTATTGAGTGGAATGTAAGGATGCAATCGGGGAAGAAGTGTTATCTAACTATTGCAAATTTTTTTTTTAAGCCTAACTTAATACCTGACTTCAGGTATTAATAAGGGGAATGAGAAAGATGAGGTCTTTTGGGGTAGGGAGCTCAAGAGGGTGCAGGTTACAGACAATCTTGCCTCTGACTATTCATGCTATTGTTACACTTAGCACTGCTCCTAGTGAAATGGTAGGTAGAAAAGCTTCCTTAAGACTTTACTTAAAAATATTAACTCGAAATATTGATACTCTGACTGCCTTTCCATATAGATTGTATCTTGTTCACATCCTGTTTCAGGTAGGTGATACTCTGGCCCCTGTGTCAGTGTATTCCATTAAATTTTGGCAGTTTTTAAAGGTGACTAAAAATGCATCCTCTATGTGGCATTATTATTTTCAGTCATTTGATCTTGAGATACTGCATATTGTATTATTTTATATTCCTGCACCTAGTTTGTTCTGTCTCTATGATATGGGATATCATACTTGTGATACTTGTGAAGACTAAGTAAGTTTTACTTGTGAAAACTAAGTAAGTTCATACATGAAAGCATGTAAACTCTGGTACATGATACCCTCTTATTATTAAAATAGAATTCATCCTCATTTTCTAAATATTCGCCCATGAATTCTTTTTATAGTTAAATAGTTCTCAACCTCTTATGTGCCCAATAAAAGATATACAATAGAATATTGAGATAAAATAGAATGAATTAACAGATACAAATCATTTGACCATGACTTCCTGATATTTTTTTCTTCTTCCTTCATCTATACTTTGGGAAAGAAAGTAATTACAAACATAAGAATTTATCTGTAAAGTTCAAACTGTACATATATATGTATCAATATTAGTATCAATATACTGTGTTATTAGCTTTACCATAGTGCTTCATTGTCCAAAGGTAACAAATATTCACTTTGTAGTAAGTTACCATACTACAGTAGAGACAGTACTTATGGCTTATCTATATCCTTTACTGAGATTTCCTACCTTTTATAGTTTAGAAGAGGCCCTGTGAAAGGTTCAGGGAGGAAGGAGATGGGAGGCTTTGAGAAGGGAAAAAGAATGTGAGGGTGAAATGACTTCCAGGATTTGATTCCAGCAAAGCCGTACACTACTGGGGAAAACAACATCACACTAGGAAGAGAAGTTTGTTTGTTTGTGTTTGAGGATCCCTTAGAAGAAGAAAGAAAGAGAGAGAGAGAGAGAAAGAGAGGGAGGGAGGGAGGGAGAGAGGGAGGAAGGAAGGGAGGGAGGGAGGGAGGGAGGGAGGGAAAAAGAAAAAAAGCAAACAAGTAAAAAAAAAAATGTGACCTTCTAGAATTGCACTCTGGAAAAGTCAGGTCAAACAGATCTATTTGACAGGTGAGTAGAAAAAAAGTAGATATCCTATATTTGGAGATGTCAACATAGCAGACCATGTGGTGTAGCTCTAATAGCAATTTTAAGAATCCTAAAATGTCTCAAGTTTTGGAGTCTTTAAAAGTTTAATGTTACTTCATCTCTGTCTTTCTTATTTCTGATTTCCTCACTTGACATTTCAGGAGAGTCAAACACCAGTTGTCATTTTGTTTTTTAACTCCCCAACTACTTTCCCATCTACAACAACTGTGATATTGTGACAATTTGCAACAGTGCTCGGCTGTATTGCACCTTTGTTTACAAATGTCCCACAGCTATAATCTAGAAGCTCTGTCCCAGAGCACTAGCATCAGGGTCACCTGGCATCTTGTTAGATATGCAAATTATCAGATCCCACCCTAGAACTGCCCAGCTGGCCTAACAGGCTGTATTTTCACAGGTCTTCCATGGTATTCTGATGCATGCTGAAATTTGAAAGACCATTGTTCTACAGCCAGTAGTCAAAACTTCAACATGCTAGAAAAGAAGAAAAGGAAGAAAGTCTGGAGTCTATCATGGATTGTGTGGCTAAAATAGATTAACTGCTACTAGACTAAGAATGGAAAGGAAGCCTTCCATAAGTTGGGAGGAAATGACTGAAGGAACTAGAAATCTACATTATAGGGGAGATGCTGTTGGGATCCCGATAAATTTTATCCCAAGTATCATACTTGTATGTTCGTATAAATCTAAAACTATATAACTTTGTGTAAGATGTCTTTGCAAAGAAGAGTAGTTATAAAACTTTACCAGTGTGTCAAATCATGAGAAAGTGTGTCAAGTCTTGAGAAAGCATACAATAATAAAATTAGTTAACTTATCAATAAATAACTATTTCTTAGATAATTTTTAATAGTTATAATGGTTACAGCTTGCTGAGGAGTCACAGTAATTCATTTAGGAAACAGAAACAAACTCTCATATGTTTTTTTTTTTTTTTTGGCGGTACTGGGGATTGAACTCAGGAGCGTTCTACCTCTGAGCTATACCCCCAGCCCTATTTTTTATTCTTTATTTTGAAGCCGAGTCTCACTAAGTTGCGGAGTGCCTCACTAGGTAGCTGAGGCTGGCCTCGAACCCGGATCCTCCGGTCTCAAGCATGCGCCACCACGCCTGGCTCTCTCATATGTTAAGTAGCAGGAAAAGGCCCAAGAATCACAATAAAAATGTTTACTTTTAATGAAGCATCTCCAGCATGGAGTTCTTTTCCCTTTGAGTAAACCTAAGCTATTAAATTTAACTTTCCAATTGTTTATTCTTCTATGCATGTTGACCTTATAGGGTAAATCTTTGCTCTGTTACAATATTCGCCACACACTTTTAAAAAACATTTTTACAGGTAATTGTAGTTCTGGTGCATTTACAAAAACGATTTAGGCTACAATAGTCATAAAATATTTTAAAGCGTTTTTAGTATCTGTGCCCTCAAAGATCTTCACCTCTTGCCATTATATGACTGCAATTTATAATATAGCATGTGCTGTGGTCTAGAAATTCCATGAAGGAGAATAAAAGGAATGGATAGATTTGTTCAGAAAAGTACTTCAGAAATAAGAATCCTAACACTGATATTTATCTTGCACTAAACTAAACATGACTTTAGAGTTAGGGATGGTTCACTGCTCAGATAATTAAGGTAATGTTACAGAACTATGAAATCATGAGTCCACAAATGAAATGGAGATACTGAATCAAATTTAGAGTTAATTATCCTTTTCAGGCTTTATTGTTTTAAACAATATATCCTATTATAAATATTTGCAATAATTATAAGTTCAGATGATACACAACATTTTGATGAGAGTGCTTGGAACCAACTAACCTGTAATTTCTCGGTTATTTTGAGAAATGTATCATATCGATGACATTTACTCCATGTCTTGGGATATCTGAAGATGATTTTTTACTATGACATGAATTACCATGTGATGCTTGAATGGCTGAAGGTTACCTCTGGATTACCAGAGCTGTCAACATTCATTTTTATACAACAGATTAAAAAAATACAAATAGCGCCCTTAATTTCCCCTTATGATTTCTATTATTGTGAAATAGCTGCTTTTCTGCTTAGGAAAGTAAAATCTATTGGAAATCTTTTTCTGTCTCTGCAAGGGAAAGTCTATCATCAAAGAGGCCCAAATGACTGATTAATTTTCCTAAGTAGTGTGATCTTTTATTTTATTTATTTATTTATTTATTTATTTATTATTTATTTTGATTTCCAAAATTGTAGACCTCACAGTGGAGGTCTTGGGTAGGCTTCTATTCTGGGATACTAAAACAGTCAGTAAACAATCTCATTTTGGAAGTGGCCTCAGGAAGCCAGTGGCAAATCATTCCATAAAGTCAACCAGCTTCCCAGTGTTTTTAGAGAACAATCAAACACTCACTCTTGGAAGAACCTGATTGTTAGGAGGGAGTGTTAAAAAGACAGCTGTCTCTCCACTTTGACTAGCTCTGCCCACCTGGGCATGGTTGTATCTAAAATATGAGGCCCCAAGACTGAATTTTAAGCAATAACACTTAATGATGTGTATGTGAGTAAGCACATGTGACCATAGCACATCTTATGTGTCCAAAGCTGAGATCACAAAGAAGAATAAAAGAAACAACCCTTGTTTGAAAAGCCACAACCTTCTGACAGAGACAAAAATGTAAAAATGCAATTTCAATGCGGTCATGTAAAGGTTGTGATAAATATGTGCACAGTCTGCTTAGGAAGCAAAAAGCACTAGGTTCCAACATGTGGTTGTATCAAGTGGCTTGTGGGAAGGAGGCTTAGAAGAGGAAGACTCCTCCCTCCAGTCCCCCAGCATGGTCTGGGGAGAGGTCCACAAGCAAGTAGCAGAGCCAGGACTTGACCCTGCATCTTCTAATGCTGTCCAGCGCACTTTCCAGGAGAAACGTCACAGCTTGGGAAAGGTTCTCTTTCTTTACTGCAGTCTATGTGAGCCTTGAACTTGATAGTGGATATTCTTGACCTGTGAATTGAGTAAAGGAGAGAAGATTCTCACCACTTGCTGAGTTAGCACAGAATAGGGCGATTGAATCTATTCTGACAATTAATGTTCGGTTTCCTCTCAGGGTTGCTGAAAGAGCTCTGAGTACAAGAATGTATGCTGTCTTTTGAATCTGCTCTACACCATCAACTGAATGCATTACGAGGTGTGCACGTCCCATTTTAAAACAATTCGCATATATCTATGAAGGAACTGAACTGAATTTCAGTTGGCAACTTGACATCACGTTTAATTCTGTAGCAATGGTGTTAAATTTTTTAACTTCTATTTGGGGGCCAAGAGTTTTCTTCTGACATATCTCAGTGTTCCTTGAGAAGACTGTCGCCAGTGGGTATTTGTCTTCTTTTCTTGTGAGCATCTATCGTTGCTCAGAGTCAGTTAAAATACTAAGAGAGGCTCCTTTACATATACTGTATACTGGAGCCACTACACCATATTTATATCTAAATACAAGACTGATGATATAATTAGTTTTGGTCACAATAATGCTCTCCGTCCTGGAATAGAGCCACAACATCTCAGTGGCATTTGATAATGGCCTTTTATTCTTCCCTCGTGAGTTTACTGAAAGTCTGAAGTGAGGTGGCCAGGATGGCCGGGTTCTGGTGCAGTGTCTCTTCTGGGGTGTACACTGCCAACTTCTCATTTTATCTTTACATGGAGAGACCAGAGAGGGGAAGCCAATTCTTTTCTGACTCTTTTATGTGTGTGTGTGTGTGTGTGTGTGTGTGTGTGTGTGTGTGTGTGTGTGTAGGGGGGTGGTGGGTACTGGGGATTGAACCCAGGGGCGTTCTACTTCTGAGCTTCATTTCCAGTCATTTTTTGTTTTGAAACAGATTCTTGCTAGGTTGCTGAGAGTCTCATTAAGTTGCTGAGGCTAATTTCAAACCTGCAATCCTCCTGTCTCAACCTCTCAAATACTGGATTACAGGTTTGTGTACCCACACCTGGCTCTTTCCTGACTTTTGTAAGGGAATTCAATTCATGAGGGCTCCACCCTTATGACCTCATCTAATTCTTGTTACCACCACAAAAATCCCACCTCTTTTTTATTTTTTATTTATTTTTCAATTGGTGCATTATTATCATACATCTTTGTTAGGTACAAGCTAGTATAGGTAAAGGCATACATGCACACAAAATCCCACCTCTTAAGACCATCACATTGCAGGTACAATTTCCACATAATCTTAGGGAACACAACATTCATTCTATAACACTGATTAAAGCTCAATTCAACTGTAGGCTTGGTCCCTTGCAATAAATGGACTTTGGAATGCTCAATTTCAAAGTTAGAGGAACTTTCCCATTTGGTCATGATAGTATGCTTTGTTTACTTTCACTTATTAACAAACTACAATTTAAACACTTAATTTAACAATAAAGCACAAAGCAGGTAAAATCTAATGAAAAAGAACCCTGACTACATACAATGGTGGGTGATATTTTTAGTATCTTCAAGGAATCTAACTTATAAGCATTACCGTGTCTTTTATCTATATAGCAAACAAAATAGTCATTCAGTGTCTTTCAGTCTCAACATTTTATGTCACTAGCTCAAAGCTTCTTAGTGTTTTGTTTTCTCTAGTGATATATCTAGGCTGATAACTCCTTTAGAGTAAAGGAGTTAAAGAGTAAAGGGTTTTTATTTATTTATTTGTTTATTTTAACTTCAGTCCATGATTAATAAAATGTAGAACATTAATTCCATGATATCACCCATCTATAGTTACATATAGAACTAGGAATATCACAGAAGGGATAGAATCCTGGGTCTTGGTATAGTGTATACTCCTATGAAAAGGAACACTCATTATAATTATAATTAACTGCCACTTCAATATGTGTTTCCAATTTCCTCCAATGAACCCCGTATAGAGATGGGAAAATCCAGTCCTAGGTCTTTGCAGCTCCATTCTGATACATCTTAAAATCAAGACCATGTTTTCACTAAGGATAGTAGGGTGTGGTAGCATGCCAGAACTATAGATTAGATACATTAGTGTATGAATATAAGTTTAAGCTCTCTCACTCCTTTTCTCAATATGTCATGCAATGTACATTAATATCAGGACAGAATCCATGGTACAGGGCATTTTATTATCCTGCAGTGTCAAGCTTTCCTAGGAAGAGCATTTTTCTTTAAGAGAATTTCCATGATTGAGATGCATGCATGTTCTCTTTCCTGGGTACACTATTTCTCATACTCAGTTCTTGTTTTGTTTTCTCTGACATTATAGAAGAAAATTAACAGAACAGATAAATTAAGAACCCTGGTACTTTATCATCTTAACTGTTCAGCTTATTAAATTGATACCTTGGGGAGATCAGGAGGTACATGCTGATAACTCCTTTCGAGTAAAGGGTTTTTATTTATTTGTTTTTGTTTACTCTTACGTCTCATTTACCCCGAAGAATCTCATACTTTTATGGTGCTATATAAATAACAAATACATATGGTACTTGAAGTTTAAATAATTATGGTAATTGAAATTTTGGAGGACATGGCAGCTTTATACTTTTCAAATTAAATGATAACATTTTGTCCCAAAATATTTATAGAACTGACAAGTCTAGTCAACTTGATTGGAAGGAAATATCTAAATTTCATTAAAAGCTTTATAATATTTATAATGTTAAAAATAAGTACTTAGGAAGGTTGTAGAAGTTCTCTTCCTGGACATATCTGAAACAGGATATTTTTTCATTTGAAAAGATTAGGGAAGAACTTTAGAATGTTTTCTCAATGTCTGTTACAACCTCAGCGTGTGTGTGTGTGTGTGTGTGTGTGTGTGTGTGTATGTGTTTGTGTATGTGTGAGTCTGTTTAAATATGTATGCATGCACACATCATTTTCTCTAGAACTGAATTAACAGTGATACCATAATGGAGCCTTTCTATCCAATTTGAGGTTCGAAGCTGTCTTAAGGTTAAAATTAATAATTTTGTAGATGAGTTTTTAAAGGAATAAGCTGTGTGCTTCCGATCCAAACAATTTAGTTTTCTCTCACATCTTTATTTTATTTTTTCCATGTGAGAGGTGCATCAGGGTGAATAATTTCTGAAGAAATTTGGGGATAAAGAGTGGGTGTCACTTCTCAGTTGCTAAAAATTGCCAACAGAGAGGCCAGTTGTGATTCACTTTCTGTTTTAGATCCTTGATTGGTACAGGTAGGAGGAAGGTACAGAATGGAGATACAGCCAGGGGTTGGCAACGTGGCCAAACAACCGTAAACAACTGTGGAATGAAAGCACAAGCCAAAATAAACCTTTCAGCCTTATTTTTATTTTCTCTCTGTGAATGGTATCTTGTACTGAGTTGCAATTACTCTGGTATTTCTTCTGCCTGCTCTATTGGTGTCTTTGGTGGGTTTCAGTTGTTGACTTCTAGGATCTAGCAAAAGCTAAAAAGCAACCAATCCTCCAAACAAACATACATAAATCGAAGCAAAGCAACGTGTAAACAGAGTAAAAAGGGAACAAAACAAAGCAAAACCCAGAAAACAAGAAACATCAGCAAGGAGCAAAATGAAAATCCCTGCAAGTTTGTAAGAACAGACCTGATTTGGCCTCTGCAGATCTTTTGGGTAGATCCCTGCTGCTGTGGGCGGCCAACAAGTTGACAGCTGCTACTGCTGCGCACGCGCCGGCTCTCCGTTCTCCCTGGTCTGCTCCTTAGAGTCCGGCCAGCTGCCCGTTTCTTTACTCACTTTTAATCTGCTTTGCTTCTCCTTCCTTCCGTCAAGAAGCTGCTCCTGTTGCCGTTTTGATTCAAGCTCTGGAGTGCAGTTATCTCTGCTTTGGCTCTGTGGGGAGAGGTGAGCTGGGATGGTCCTGCGCGGGCCTAAGCTGGTCGTACCACGCATTCTGGTCTCTGTCGAAGGTGCCTCGAAATGCCGCCTGGCTAGGATGAGGAGTTCAGGAGTCGCTCACTCCACCTCTGGCTGGTGGGGTGCAGAGGGTTGTTGTATATTTCTTTCTTAGTAGACCCCACGCCGGGGGCCGACTCAATGGCGGCTTCCGCTTGGCGGCGTGGCACCGGGGCCGCGGAGACGGGCTTCTTTGCTCTCCCTGGTCGGCCTTCCGGGTTCTGCTCAGCTGTATTCCAGTTTTCGCAGTGTTTGTCACCCTTTTGTTGCTTTTTTCTTCTGTCAAAAATCTGCTTCCACAGCTGATTTGAATCGAGCTCACAGCGCCTCTTGAGACATGTCTCACTCCGTCGCCATCTTCCCAGAAGTATCTACCTTTCAGCCTTATAAGTTGATTACTTCAGGTATTTTTGTTACAGCATGGAGAAGGGTAAGTAGCACACAACTGCTTCTGAGTGTCAAGTTTAATACTTTAATGTTCAATTATATATTTTTGCTCCAATGGAATTATTCCTGCAAACTTGAGTGTGCCCGGGATATGTATTCCTCCCACCTGGAATACTGACTCTTCGTTTGACCAATACTGAATCATTCTTTAGGTCTAAGCTCAATGCCACTTTCTCCACGAAAACTTACTTGCCCCTAAATCTAAATTAAGATGCTATTTAATTTTCCTTCCTTACTACCCTATTTCTTTCTTCTGAGGAATGTATGTATGTTATAATACAATATATGCTTATATATTGATATATGTATACATATGTAAATATAATGTATGAGAATATATCTGTATTTACACATAAATGTAAATACATAAAAATATTATGGTGTGATTGTGTATTAAGATCTCCTATATGTTAAAAGTTTTGCTTTCATCTTTAAGCATACACTCTAGCAGTACAGGTACCATATCTGGGCAGTGCAGCTCTTGGCAGATTGATTGGTAGACAGCCAATCAATATTTTCCAAGTAAGAAAAATCTGTAAATGCTTCCTCAGTTTCTCATATTGGAATTTGTGAGATTATTTTTATTTCTAATCAACCATCTATTGGCATTATTCCTCATCATTTTAGGTTAAGTGTTTGTAGTTCTTCCTTCACTTCCAAGAAGATTTAATATTTAAAGGGTTTTAATACTGATTTTTTTAAAAAAGAAAATGATCATTTATATAACTATTCCATACTGTTTTTAAAGGCAAAATTTATTGTCTCACAAATACTCCCTTTACAGTGCTGGGGCAATATCCTTTCATGACTACTTAAATCTATTCATATTTCAGTAAAGGACACTTTCACCTTCTGTCACCCCCACAACAGAGTTTAATGGGGTTCAGGGAGATTCACTTCCTCTTTGTTTCTGGATGGCCACTGGCAGTAATCCTGTCCTGTTAACCTCTAGATATACAATAGCTATCAGCCTTCTAGTTGCTGCACAATCTTTATGCACTACGAAGCCCCTGGGGAAAGAGAGGCAGATTAATTAGTACTAATTACCCTTGAGTCAGACGATGTCCTCTTAGTGTGACAAAATGCGATGAAATTCATCACACAGTTTGCTCAACCAGTTAGACAGACAGGGTTCCACATTCAGATGCGTGTGCTGACATTTTTCTTTCCTGGGAAACAAAACAAAGCTATGTAAACAAACTAAGAAACCTCTCCCTGGCTCTGCTGTCACCTCTGCTTTTGTCTTTTTTTTTTTTTTTTTAATCTCGTCACAAGCATCTTAGATAATTGAGTATCCAGTTGTAATGTGTTCTGCACGTTCGATGTCTGGCTGGCCATTGTTTAAACAGGAGGAGATGATTTTTCTCACATAACCAGAAACCTGGAGGCTGTTGGTTGCTGATGTTCATCCGGGGGGCTCGCCAGTCCATCTCCGGGTTAGTGTCCCTTAGATTCTCGTGATCCTTCCTTCCCATGTGGCTATGCTACGCCTGAAGCAGCTTGGCTGCTCATGCACCATGTTCAAGTGCAGGCAGCAGGGGAAGCAAGCAGCAGGGTTTACTCTTCAGTCCCTTCTCTCATGGCCAGGGACAAGAAAGGTTTCTCACGAGATCCCCAAGATCCCCAACTTCTTCTACCTCCCTTATTTCATTGGCCAGAACTGACTTCCATGTGGGGAAAAAAAAGTAATAGGATTTCCCATCTCTGTCTGTAGGTAACAGAAAGTGGATAAGGGGATAGAGGATTTTTTAAATAGGGACAAAAAGATCTATGGTAGATTCTGTATGTCTGGTGGTGACATTCTTAAACCTTAGGGTGTTTCCTCTTTTCTGTTTGGTGCCATAGCCCCTATCTGAATTTTCCTATATCATAGATGAAATGTTTCCACAGAACATGTGCTATTTTCAGAAGTTTCTATCTCTCTTTTTATTTCCAAATGTTTATCTCCTCTCCCACCTCACCCTGCTAGGGTATTATTTTTCATTTTCTATAGAACTTACTCAGGTACTCCACTACTTCTAGTAATAAATGTAGACATCAACATCATGATGCAGTAGATTTTTTTTTTTTTTTTTTTTTTACATTTTGGTACTGGGGTTTGAACCAAGGGGCATTCTATCTCTGATCTACATCCTCAGCCCTATTTTATTTTCTACTTTGAAACAGGGTCTCATTAAATTGATGAGGGCCTCACTAAGCTACTAAGGCTGACCTCGAACTTGTGATCCTCCTATCTCAGCTTCCCAAGTATTGAGATTACAGGCATATACTACGATGCCTGGCTTTAGATTTTTTTTATTTACATAAATGAAGTAAGATTAATTAATTTCATGATTTGGGATGTTGAAGAAAATCATTATGGTGAGCTTTTCTTTATTATTTTTTGAAAGGGCAAGATGAGCTAGAAGCACCTCATTTTTCCTAAAATACACAGTTTAATAAAATAAAATGCCTATTAGAGATGTTATCACATGCTAGTAACTTACCATTCTGTCATAGTCTTTGGGTTTACTCCTCAGCTCCTAACATGTGATCTGCCATTGACCTCCGACCTGTGGACTCTGACATCACTGGGTACCCTTGTAGGGCTAGTGGGTTCACGTTTCAGTTCACCAATGCAAAGAACAAAGTGAACAACTGTTCTTGGTAATTGGTGGTAATTCAGCATGTGATGCTCTAAAGTTAGCCAATGAGTTAACCTTCCACATGAAGAGAAGAAAGCAGAATATGTATAATCTTCCTATAATTGTGATTAGGTGAAGAAATTGATTGATCTGAACTATTTAAAGATTTTTCCTCTGTACATAATTACTAACAAATGCATTCTGCAAGGCTGAACAACTTTTTTGAAATTCATGTATTTAATGGTCTTGATATGACCTCTTTGAAAATATCCTGTAGCTCTGCTTTTTGTTTAGTTCTTTGATTGGGCATGGGAAATCATTCATGCACAGAAATCCTTACTGACTGGCTCAATGACACTTTCTCTTTTGCATACAAATGCTCTCTCTAATTTTTTCTGGCATCAAATGTTCACACTCCATGATCTAAAAATATGAAGACTATGTTCATCCAGAGTTCGGTGTTTAAATAAAATATATGGCAAAGTTGATCTGACACCAATTTAATGATGTACATGATTGTTATTAGGCTGCATGGTAATTGGGAGTAAATGGGAAGCTACTCATGTCACAGCAATAGAAAATATATTTGTAGATAGACTCAGCACTGTTATATTCGGCAATAGGAAGAAGTCTAAAGTGCGGGCAGGGTAAGAGAGGGGATGAGAATTTAAGCGTTTTCTCTATCAATTGAAGACTGAACATTCACCTGTCTCCTCCTACCTCCATTAGCTCTGGACTAAAAATGTTAGCTAGCCTCTCAGGATGTTTCCTAAATCAATTTTGCAGGCTTTAGATGGACTAACATGTCAATCTGATCTGGGGCTTCTTAAGCACTGAGATATGTTGATCATTTTGAAAAATAGAAACAGAAAAAGAAACTCATTCAAGGAGTTGGGTGGGTGCCAGACAACTGTGAATAGAACAAGTAGGAAAAGTCTTACACATATAATTATTCTGCCCCAAGACCCCAGAAAGCAGTAGCCCTTTATAGTCACTTGTGGAGAAGCCAGAGAATTTGTGACCTTATCTTCAAAGGGCTATGAATTACCAACTGGGTGTCAAATAAACTTCATAAGCTTGGGTGACCATGATGATAGGTCTCCTATTACTGACTCACTACATTAGATAGTCATAAGATTCTCACTACTTCCGTGTGTGTGTGTGTGTGTGTGTGTGTGTGTGTGTGTGTGTGTGTGTGTCTTGCATAATCACCCCCTTTAGAGTGGGGCCAAAAATCTGCAAATATGACGGGATACCACTCTTGTGATTACATTACATTATAAGACCAAGGTGAAGAAAATTTTCTGGTATAATTAAGGTATCTAATCTGCTGGTTTTAACTTAATCTAAAGAGAGACTTTCCCCAGTGTGCTTGACCGAAGCAGATGAGCTCTAAGAGGACATTTTCCTCTTGGTTTTCTCTATCTTGAAGTACTTGTCTGCAGTGCTTCAAGATAGTCATGTGCCTAGGACCCAAGAGCACTCCTGTAGCTATGAGCACCCTCTGCCAACATCAAGTCATAAAATGGAGGACTACAGGACAACTACAGGAGACTAAGTTTTGCTGAGGGAGCCTGGGAGAGGTCCTAGGGCTCCACATGGTTGCACAACCCTGCAGACACCATTGTAAGAACCTCAATAGGGGACTCAGTCAAGCCATGATTGGACTGTTGACCTACAAAAACAGAGGAAATACAAGGGCATTGTTTTAGACCACTGGGTTTGTTATGCCAAAGTATAAAGCAAATACATTTGCTTTATTCATATATTTAACAAATATTCATCATACTTTTACTATATCTCCTGTTCTGTCACCCATCCTGCTCTTGGATATGCAGAGAAAAAAATAGGTTTCCTTGTGTAACTGATTGGATTTCAATAAACCTTCTGAAGTGATAGAGGGAAAAATTTAAATGGGACAACTAAAATCAGTTCAGTCCCTTCTGATTGTTTGCTTTGGTACTAAGGATTGAATGCAGGGGTATTCTATGTCTGAGCTACACCACAGGCCCTTCCTTCCTTCCTTTCTTTTTAACAGAATCTAAGTTGCTGAGACTTGTCTCAAACCTGCAATCCTCCTGTCTCAGCCTCCCAAATACTGAGATTACAGGCTTATGCCACCACAACCCGCTCCCTTCTGATTTTAAACATTCTCATTTCAAGTACAAATTCAGTTAATTTTAAGTCTAGCTCCATCAGGAACAATTCAACACTGTGTACCTGTCCTCACCCACTCTATTCCCAAGTTGGCACATTCCTCTGAGAACTTAAGCCTTCCTGTGAACTTACTATGGTAGAGGCAGGGCCTTAAATACAGGCAGTGACCTGAGGTCCCTCACCATTATCAGCTATGGAGGGACTTGGGCCCGATTCCATCCCTGACCGTCTTGCAGGTGCCTGCAGCTTATCTGCATGGTGCATCCATAATAGCTGTGTCATGGTTGACTTGGTCTGGTCCTCAAGAACTCGGGGCTCACACAGTCTCCCCTGACCCCTCTTCTGAGCCCTTTCTGCTTGCCTCTGGGTTAGATGCTGCATCTCAATAATTTGCTCAAGTTAGGATCGGGGGCAGAACCTCTGGTTCTAACTCACCTTCCCCATCCTGCTCTCCATCTCCAAAAAGGCAGGTGAGTATTTTGGGGGTCTTGTTCAATCTGAGTCAGCTAAAATCCAGACTTTCCTCTGCCTGGCCACATATGCTATTGAGTTTCTCATTCTATGATCCCCAGAGTCACCCTAAATTTCTGCAAGGACGGAAGGTGATCTCCTTCCAGAATCCTAGATGTGGAGGAGGGCAAAGCTCCCTGCCCTCAGGATTGCTGCTCACCTATCTAGCACATTCCCCTAGACTAGAGCTGTGATGGGCTAACCTGAGGCCTCAGCCTTAGCATAAGTAATGCCACGTTGCTACCCTAGGTGACCCAGCTAGTCACACATAACTGCTTGCTTGGCCTCTGTAATTCTGCTTGACTCGCTCCTGCAGGAACAGCATGTCAGGAACTTTCCATCCTTGTCACAACCAGGATATGTGTGCAATTAAAGGAATCCACATGGTTTGTTGAGCTTATACACAATACTGTTTTGTGGCTTCTGAGCATTACACTTGGTTACCACCCTTGCTGTGCCACCCTACTGTGAGAACCTAAACTTTTCACCCTGAGCTTATGGTTTTTCTGTATAAAAGTAGCCCACAATGGCTGTTTGGCACTGCACTTGGGTTCAGTGCTTAGTATGATCCCAGCCAGTTAATAAAGTCTTTCTTTGGGTTATTTTGGGGTTGAGTGATCTTCCCCAGAAGTCCTACCTTATAACAGAGCAAAGCCTGAAGAAGACAGAAGTAAATACACCTCACTGTTCCTCTGCCTTTTCTCCCTCAGGCCCCTTCTTTTATGATAATCTTTTGATGCTAAAAGAAGCCGACTTGCATTTAATTCTTCCTCTCTCTTCTCCCAGGAATTCCCTGAGTACCTCTTGGGGGGGGGGGGGTTGCATCTTGGGCTCAGGAATTCCTTAGCCATAGGGGAGGATAGGGAATGGTAGAGGAAGATGGGCAGGCTAATAAGTAAGTGTTCTGCCAAATGGGTTCCACAGGCAAAAATGAAACTACTCTTACACAAGATACAAGATGATTTAATCTGAGAGAACAGTCAAAACACAAAAAAATCCCACTTTAATGTATAGAAGTAGCGACATTAGAGCAACACATCCCCGGGGAATTCTCTACACCCAAGGTGATGCTAACAATATAAATGAAAAACACAATACAATACAAAAAAATACAATATCAAGACAGAGAAAACTAGCTGGGTATGGTGGGGCATACTTGTAATCTCAGTACTTGGGAAACGGAGACAGGAAGATCGTAGGTTTGAGGCCAGCCTCAGCAATTTAGTGAAGCCCTCAGCAACTTGACAAGACTCTGTTTCATAAATTAAAAAGTAAATAAAATAGCACTGGTAGTGTAGCTCGGAGCAGAACACCCTAGATCCAATCTCCAGGAGAGAGAGAGAGAGAGAGAGAGAGAGAGAGAGAGAGAGAGAGAGCAAGAGAGAACATGAGAATTATCTACAGCACAGACCAAGGGGAAATATGACATACAGAGTAGATCTGGGAGGTCCTGTCAGGAGCCTCACTGGAGTCCTGGTTGGAAAGATGAGTCCCAAGCAGTATGTTGCGTCCACTCCATGGGTGAGGTTTCAAAGAGGTGCCTCATTCCTTCTTCTTCTTCTTCTTCTTCTTCTTCTTCTTATTATTATTATTATTATTATTATTATTATTATTATTATTATTACAGTACTGAGGATTGAACCCAGGGCCATTCTACTGCCGAGCTACATTCCCAGCCACCTCACTAAGTAGCTGAGGCTGACCGCAAACCCGGATCCTTCGGTCTCAGCATCCCAAGTACTGGGATTACAAGCGTGCGCCACATGCCCGGCTCTTCCTTTTCCCTTCTGTTAGGGCAGCTGCATTAACTTCGTGTGAATTCACTAGCCTTTTGGCCTTCAGCCCAAGGTGGCTAGCCTTGGGCTGATGTTCAAATGTCCCATTAAGCCAATTTTTACTGGTGTCTTAGCCTCGGAAAGTCTGGTAAACAGGTTGATTTATTAGGCACATAAGTGGTAAAAAAAAAAAAAAAAAAAAAGAAAGAAAGAAAGAAATAGACCAAGGTAGTTTAAACAGAGCAGTCAGCATGTTGGGTTAAGAGAGATCACAACGAACTTCCCATTCCAGGGAAATGAACTAAGAAAAACATGGTGAGAAGATGACAGAAGGGGAGGGGGAGGTGCAGACTCATGCATCTGGACCATGGTTAAGTCTAAAGCTGGAAGGTATTTCAAAAATAGTACACCCAAAGATAATCCTCTATAACAAAACTCCCCTATCTTATTCTAACTTAGCCATCCCATTTCCCCATCTCCCACAGGGAAGGAACTACAGCTTTGCCTTGAATCTACTCTCCTTTTAAGTTTAAATTAAATTTATTTTAACCAATACATAAAAACACAAAAAAGTGTACCATGAGGTGTTTTGATACATACATACATTGTATAATGAATCTACTTTCTGATTTGCTGTCAGACTTCCTGAAGGTGGTTAGGCAAATCATACAATGAGTCATCTCCCATATGTGGTTATAGATCTTGGACCCCTCATATGACTGGGCTTTCTCTGTACTAGATATCCGGTGACCTCAGCCAGGTGCACTGGTAAAGCTTCCTTTGAGCAAAGGTAAGTCTCAGGTGATCTTGCTTATCTGAAAATGAGATGTTTTCCTGTTTAAACATCCCAGGTTATGTGGGGTGCCATTTCCAAATCCACACCTCCATGTTCTCTTTGTCATTGGCTCTGAATCCCAGGAGGGGAATGTGTGGTGTAGCCAAGTTAATATCCGCATAATCAGAATGGCTTCACTTCCTATCTTCAGAGATATTTCAAGTCAATTTTTACTTTAGATATATTTGTTGAGGATACACTTTCTGGCCCATACATGACTGCAAAGTCCAATCTCTTTCTTTAAAGCATAATTTTTTTTTGTAATATGTAACTTTAGAATATTTGCCTGAGTTGCTGGAATAGGTTTCTTCTGAATGAACCTAAGTGGTTTAAAAGGCAAAGGGTCTTCCTTGCCTCTCCCTTCCTTTCTTCAACCTGCTAATTGTTTATAGTTGCCTCTGTAAATAGTTTTTCTTCATTGTCTTGACATGAAGAGATTGTCATCTCTCACTAGGTGTGGTGGTACATGCCTGCAATACCTGTTCTTGGGAGGCTGACACAGGAGGATTGCAGGTTCTAGGCTAACCTCAGCAACTTAGTGGTTTTGGAGGGATGCTATGACTTTACAATAGAGGGAAGCCTCTTTCGCTAGGTAGCCGTAAGGATCACATCTCACATTCTTCAATTCTGGGAATACAATCTCTTTATAAGATCTGACTGGAACACCTTCTCTAAATCTCCAATTCCTCCTGCTCTCACATTTTTTGGTCATCCTTTCCTACTTTTAATTATCTTCTTAGCACTTATAATTATCCATTATCACTGTATCTTTTATTCATGAATCTTAGTTATTGCCTGTCTTCCATGTCATGTGAGTTAAACTGTGTGGGCAGGAGGCTTTGTCAATTTATTTGATTCTCTAGATTAGTAACAGAAATTGTAGGCTAGGCATGGTGGCGCATACCTATAATCCCAGTACTTGGGAGGCTGAGACAAGAGGATTGCAGATTCAAGGCCAGCCACAGCAGCTAAGCGAGACCCTATTTCCAAATAAAAAATAAAATAGGGCTGGGGGTATAGTTTTGAGGTAGAAGTATGTTCCTGGGTTCAATCTTCAGTACAAAAAATTGTAAGCATTCAATAAATATTTGTTGCATGAACAAATGAATGATTGAACACATCTGTTTAGGTTTTGGAGCAGTGGATTTCTTTTCTTTTCTTTATGGTGTTTGCTCCATGTCAATACACCTGTATACTCTAGTGGTCTGAAGCCCACTCCATGTCATCCCAGTCTCTCTGCTTCACATTCCCCAGCAATCTGAAACCTCTCCTGGCTTTTTAGTTGATGATTCCAATTTTGTTCCTGCCTTCATGCTTTTAGTGATTGTTCCTGGGGGCACTTATCATGCACCAAGTACTATTCTGGACCATCGGGATATGGTAGCAAGAAAGACACCATCCCTATCTTCAGAGTGCATAGAGGTTAAGCCTGTTCCATCTTCAGGGACTGAGTTGAGTGACAATCAGCAACACTGGCGCTCCTTTGCCTCCACCTGGTCTGGCCTAGCGACAGCAGTAGCCAGCCCGGCAGAGCATCCCTCTGTTGAAGGCACCAAATGTTGCACAGCAGAGCAGCTTGCAGGAGCAAGAAATGAGAGATGAACCTGTCTGATGCAAACCTTCCAGAAGCGTGCAGAGATGCCTGGGCAGTGACCCCAGAAGGAATTATGTAGCTCAGAGGGGCCAGTGAATCCTCTGTTAGTGAGTAAACACAAGCTGGCCATCCAATTTCCCACCACCGTTTAACTTCCTTGTTACATGACATGGAGGATTATTTTATTCCAAATTTGTTCTTAGATAAATGAGAATGGTCACAGAGGAAGAATGGCTACATCTGCGTAGGCTATAAAGAGCAATGAAGCGTTGTCATTGGAGTCCCCGAAGCACATGGTTCTACGAAACTTGGACACTCACATTTGGACATGCCTTTTGAAAAACAAATTGTACACTTCAAGCGACACTCTTGCCATGTGGCAAGTGCCTACAGAAAGTTAAGGGGGTCCTTGATGGGGCGACCTGGCAGTCCCCATAGTTGGCTCTAATGCTTTACTGTGGGCGTTCCTGGTGTATTTCAACAGTTGCTATGAATGAAATTCCAGACACAGTTTTACATACATTCAAGATATCAAACATAGCTAAAGGGATTCTGGGACTATTAACAGTAGGCATAGTTGATGAGAAAGGATGAGAAACTTTATCAAACCAATGTTATTTTGTTTTTTAGGTATTACATTTTAATGAAAGCTACAGTTTTTTTTTATTATTAATAGCTGCATCTTAATAACTAATATTTTCTATTTTCACATTTTATTTTGGACCACATAGAATACTCATGGCGAGTCATAGGATTTTTTTTTTTCAGTACTGGGAATTGAAGATTGAATCCAGAGGCATTCTACCTCCTAAGTACAACCCTAGCCCTGATTTTTTTTAAACAGGGTCTCACTAAATTGTTGAGGTCAGCCTCAAACCTGTGATTCTCCCATTTCAGCCTCCCAAGTACTGTGATTACAGACATGCACCACCATGTCTGGCAGAATTATAGGCTTTCTAAAAGTCTATTTGACAAGAATGAATGGTACCTCACTGCTTATTGCAGGATTATCATTACCAGTTTCTTCAGGGTAAGGAGAGGATGTTATTCATACTTGGTTTTCCTCATAAAATGCTCAAGCACCAGGCGCAGAACCTGACATATAAAGGTACTCAGTACAAGCAGAATGAATCAAGGACAGGCAAATACACTGGTTGGTTTAGAGAAACAGGTGTGAGAGTTTAATCTTCACACAATTCACATGGAACGTATGTTGCACAGCATGGACTCTGCAGCCAGACTGCCTGGGTGCAAATCCCAGCCCTGCCTGCAACTTGCTTGATCTTGTGCATTGGTTTCCCACTTTATAGCATGAAGATGGGATGAAGTCAGTTAAATAAAACATGTAAGGCATTCAGAACAGAACTGTGACGGGGGGGGGGGGAGGGCACAATATTGGCTACAATTATGTAAGAGAAGCACAGACCTTCAAAGAGAAAAGATGGTGCTAATAAATCCATTTTCACTTTTTCCTCCTAGATATTTTGTTTCCAGACACATGCTGGTGTGTGCATGCACACATGTGTGCACACACGTACATGTGTGTGTACACACACACACACACACATACAACTGCCCACAGACATACCCCCTCCCACATAAAACTGAAAGAAAGGGAAAAAAAGAAGTTTCTTCAAAGCCTACCAGGAACAATGCTCACTTCTCCCCTGAAGGTTCGGTGTAGTGTCTGTCCCTTTAAATGTGCCCACGCTGCCCTTACAAACCTGAGCTGGGGTTCTATCAAAGGCCCCTGTAAGGCCTCCTAATTCCATCCCTGGAAGAATTACAGATCGTTTTCCATCTGCTGGTAATGCTAATCCCTGATCTTGGCATGTCTAGATAATTTTTTTCAGATACTAATTTGTGTGGTTTTCTTCCTGTATCTTTTCTTTTTCAATGCCCCTAATAACCTTCCTTTCTCTCTTTTTTTCCCCTCTGCACCATTAAAACTGACCCTTGACCTTGACCTCAGCTCTCTGGCCTCAGTGGCTGGTGGAAGTGGGGGGCAGGGGCCAGCTTATTGCTGGATGTGGTTAGGATGGAAAGCATCAATACCCTGCAAAATGTCCTTTTCTTTACCAAAAATCTAAGTGCACAGGACAATTAGAGGGGTCATATAACTGGGAGAAAGATCAAATGAATTTATAGGTGGAGAATAGTTTAAAAGAAACACAAGTGGAGAATGTATGCAATTCAGAAAAGAATTCTATTGTCTTGTAACAGGGTTTGCAACTTGAGAGTTTTACCAGTAAAAGAGACCTGAATGTTGCTTCCTGACAAAGTCACAAACACAGGTCAGGCCTCCAGAGGGACCTGGTTGCATAGTGCATGGGGAAGCTAGAGATGCAGGTGTCTCATTAATGGCTCTACACGCAAAGCTCAATTTGAATGTGATGGAGCCAGCAGAAAAGGGACCCTTGCACAAAGATTATGGGCTTGCCCAAGTAACCAGGGTGGACAGTAGAGCAAAATCCAATGTGCCCTTCTCTGTGCTCTGGCAATGCATAAAGCTTTGGAAATGTAGCAAAAGACCTGTGTGTGTGTGTGTGTGTGTGTGTGTGTGTGTGTAGAAACCCCAAGAAATATCAGGTAAAATTTCCCACTGCCTGGTTGGATGGGGCTCTGAATAGATATGAATTTGAAGTATGATGGTTCTAGAAGGTATTTTTTTTAACCTAGCAGCAAGCTTTCTTCTTTCAATCTGCTAACAAAACTCTGATGCCCTGTAGAGGATTTCCATGTCCTCTATTTGAGGAGATTTGGTGGAACTGGTGATCAAAGTTTTCCTGTCTTCCTATCCCAAAGTGGGAAAGAAAAAAGACCCAAACTAGACCAGTTAGACTTCTCCCTGGAGGACTTTGATTCTTGAGAGAAGTGAGGCAAATACTATTGAATCTGACTGCTCCAGTTCCAGTAGTAATTAGCCCTGGTAATTGCTATACCATCCCACTGTGTTTAGGTTTGGATTGCGGAAACACTGATGAATTGCAGTTGAATTTGGTTTGGGTCTCTAAGAGATGCATTCTGGCATTTCCTTTAGCTTCAAACACTGACCTTTCTAATAAGAGATGACCCTTCCTCTCCTGACTGCCCTTTTCCCAGAATCTGTTTTGGGGACAAGTACCAGAGAGATAGCCAACAGATCCAAAATCTGACGAATTAGATGAGGTCATCTATCTCAGCAAGTGCCAGGGTGGACTTTGTTTTGTTAATATCCAGTTATCAAAACATGAGCATAAACTGATATTTCAAGCAGTAGCTGATGTCAGGAGCTAAATAAAATTTTTTTCACAAAGACAAAGTGTTTTAACATTTCTCCTTTTACCCTTTTGTGCATTTCTTTTTATATGAGTTTTAGATTTTGTTTGCTATACTAAAATTTTCCTCTTATTGAAAAATAAACATCTCAAAATATTAATGCATTCACAATTGTGACCCAAGTTTGAATACTCTCATTCATAATTTAAATCCAAATTTGATTTTGGTAAAAATTTAATTTGAATGTATATCAGTATTGTTTTGAAACATGTAATAATAAATTTAATTTTATACATATTAGAGATGTAGTTTCATATTTTTGGATGTTTTCATTTCCTCCCTTTTTTCTTTTTAAAATGTATTACCTTAATATTTTTATACACAATCTAAGAGAACTTAAAGGATAAAAGATACCTCATGTATTCATTTTGAATTTCTGAGCATTCCATATTTGTAATTTATTATATCACAGAATAAACTATTTTTAAGAATAATAAAGAAAACCAAGCCAAAAATTTTATAATTTCTGAGTTTATTTTTATTAAATCTTTTTTAATTTATATTTTCCTAAAGACAAGTGATCAAATATTTAGAAATGACATAAATAAACAGAATGCTCAATGCATAGTAAGTACTCAATTAAATATTTACAGAATTAATTAGCAAGGCAATTTGATTTGTTTGTTTTCACTGCAAACTATCTTCATTTGTCCCTTTTCACAGATCATGAGAAATTAACACATGGATTTTTAAAGTCATGATTAATTCCATTGTATAATACAGAAATGTTCTCAATTTGTCTGAAATAGTCACAAGAGATAAGACTTATTCATTACATAAAGTTGTATTGTGTGTGTATTATGTGTTGACATTGAGCTGACATAGAAATAGAACATACCATCCCTGTTGTTCTGGGAAAGTCTTGTATAAAAGAATCAGCCGCTAAAGGTAGAAAGTCCCAGAAGACTAAAGTAAGAGCCAGACATATCCAGGATTGCACAGAATACAAATTATTGAGGATGTATAGACTGAAGCATAGCCATGGGTAACAGCAAGACCAGTAGATCCCCATGATTTGAGTCAGAAGGAGGGGGCTTATCTAATTAATGATCAGGACAAAGGTGATTTTTATCCAAGCTAATATGTATATGATCTGTCTCAAGCTAATATAAAAAGATGCCAGGCACACTCCTGCTGCAGGCTTCAGGATCTGATTGCAAAGCTCTACATACTACTCAAAAGTTTTTACTAATTACAGTATGCTAGGAAATGGTGGGTAATATGACTATGTTTCTTTTTTTCCCAAAAGCATAGATGTGTAGACCACAGATAATGAATTTTACTGTACATACATTTTAAAAAGAGAAAATTTTTCAAAAGCATAGATGTGTAGAACACAGATAATGAATTTCTACCTTGCAATGTTTTACTCAAAATTACAAGTAAGGAGATAAAAATAGACTGATTCTATACAATACCCTCGGTATCCATAGTGGGTCAGCAGGAGTTTATTCGCTTACTATTCAAAATGCTAAACCTTAAATCTAGGCCAACCATTTGATGTATAAAAGGGCAAACAGAGAAAATGCATTTTGGAAACATTAAATTCCTGTCCAGGTTCTGTCTAATCAGCGTGTGCTGCAGTAGAAAGATACCGTAGGCCGATGTACTTCTGCACAACAGAAAGTTATTGCTCACTGAGATGGGGGCTGGAAGTCTGAGGTTGGAGTTGTCAGCATGGCTGGATTTTAGTGAGTGCCCTCTTCTAGGCTGTAGACTCACATCTCCTTGCAATCTCTCACAGAGGAAAGGGGCAAGGAAGGTCTTTAGGGTCTCTTTCATAAGGGCACTAATACTTTTGGTTATAGGTCCACCTTCATGACCTAGGCCACCACCTTGTCAGTAGGATTTCAAAGTACACATCTTGAAGGATACAAACATCTCACACATCCTGAGATCTTTTGCAAAAACCTATGAAAATAAGGATTAAATGTATTATACATTATACATGAAAGAACAAAGGTATCAAGGCATCATCAAGAAAGATCTATGAATAGCACCAAGCAAATCTTGTCACTTGATTTTACAGCAACACTTTCATTTTCATTCTGATCTATCATTGTCTCTGAAAGAAGGTGAAAAAAGTAGGCACTAAAAGTTCCAGTCCCATACGTACTGGGAATTCCCCCCTCCTCAGTATATTTATTGTACTACTTATGGCTCATCTGTTGCACAAGACAGATTAAGATTAGATTAAGCAGGAGGGTGACTTACTAGCTCATAGAACCAAGAAGATTTTTTTTTAAAAAAAGGTTTAGGGGATGAGATAATACAAAAGATCAGATAAGCACATCAGAATCACACTAATTAGATACCTTACTCTGTGTAAAGCTCTCCCAATAATTATAAAGCTTCCAGTAATTATGATATACAGGTGAAGCAGGGAAATGTTAGGACACAAGTGCAGATTCACATGTCTCTTCTCACCACACACATCTGGATGCATTGTGCCAGACTGGCATATAAGTTCTGTAAATCATGCACGAGGTCACATTATTCATGGGAAAGAATGCTATTTGATTATGAAACATCTCTCTCTGATTTGCACTCAAATAGTTACACAGTTTACATGAGATATTCCAGGGTTGTACAAATTTATATATCACAGATTTATTATAAGTGATTCTGTACAGACCAGGAACATAATTCTAGACATTACATAGATGAGGATTCTCTTCCTTGCAAATATTATTGGTGTGTTTACTAAAATGCCAGTTATTCAAGTGTCTACAGAGAAATTCAACAGGTCCCATTTTTCTTTTCTTTTCTTTTTTTTTGGAGGTGCCACCTTCCCAAAGCCACCATGAATGTGAGAAAGTTTGTGTAGTTTTTCAGACTATAGCTGTCCAGCTGTCTGTTCTTGGACATAAAACCTCTAGACTTTCTTAAATCAGGATCTCCACTTCAGCAACAATTTCTTTCTTTCTTTTTTTTCTCTCTTATAATCTCCATTTCTTATTTTCTACTTGGCTTCACTTTTTTTTTTTTTCATCTTCTTTCCTTAAGTTTGGAAAATGGCCATCAATGAACAGCTTGATCTTAGGAATCCCATGCTATGGGTTGAATGTTGGTGTCTGGTCAAAATTCATATGCCTCAGCATGATCTTATTAAGAGGCAGGACCTTTGGGAGAAGATTAAGCCATGAGAGCCTCCTCCTCATGCATGGGATTAGTGCTTTTATAAAAGAACTTGAGGAGCTCTTGCCCCTTTAGCCATGTGAGGACACAGAAAGAAGGTGCCGTCTATGAGGAACAGGCTCTCACCAGATTCTCCATGTACTGGTGCCTTAATCCTGGAGGTATCAGCCTTCGAAAATATAGGAAATAAATTTCTGTTGTTTGTAAGTTCTTCAGCCCAAATAGGCTAAGATACTCCAGTAAGCAGAATAACTTTTATTTGTTTACCACTCCGACTCCTAGGGAAAACTTTGACGCTCCCCATTAGGCTCATGTGACGTATTATTTTATTAGGAAGTCAAGTTCTGGATCCAGTGAAGTAAAGGGAGCAATATTTTTATTTACCCTAAGAGATAGGAAAACTTCCTAGGATGAGAAAACATTAGAGTCCACTAAAATATCTGACTCATTCTTGTCTTAAAAACAACCAGAGAACCATGCATGGTGGTGCATGCCTGTAATACCAGTATGTGAGAGGCTGAGATGGGAGAATCACAGGTTCGAAGCTAGCCTCAGCAACTTAGTGAGAGCCTTAAAAACTTAGTGAGTCTCTATTTACAAATAAAAAAATAAAAGAGAGCTAGAGGTGCAGCCCTAAGGTAGAATGCCCCTGGGTTCAGTCCCCAGTACCCTCTCCACACACACAAATAACAGAGTTCAGTCAGAATCCTATTATTTTAGAGATATTCTTCAAGATACTTTTATCCATATTTTACCAGGTGTGAAAGTTTGTGTAAAAATACCATGCCAAGTTAATATAGAATAATTATTTTTCAAAGTTAGTTTTTTTTTTTGTTTTTTTTTTTTTGGTAAGGGAAGAAGTTATACTCATGATATTTTGCAAATATTTAAAAGACTTTTGGAATTTTGTATGAAATTACAACCCTCATGACTCAATTACATCAGCTCCAAACATTAATAAATGAGCTCATTAGGGGACATTTTATATCTAACAATAACAATCATTTGGTTGGATCTGTCTTTAGAAGTATATCTTTATAGAAAAGGAGCATGGCACATTTACACAGACAAAGGGATATGAGTATGCTGAAGTGCGGATTCTGCTCATTCTTTGTGACTGTCTGCAAACTAATGTGATCTAGTCACCATTTCCTTTTCCATCATACTTTGGTACTAACAGGGATCACTTCAACTTAATTTACTTGAGACTTGAAAGGCAGCAGATCTGGGAACAATATTTCCAGACCTTTCTAAAAAACCTTTCCTAAAACTTTTTTGGTACTGGCGATTGAACCCAGAGGCTTCTATCTCTGAGCTACACCCCCAGCCCTATATTTTTATTCTTTAGTTTGAAACAGGGTCTCACTAAGTTGTGGAGAACCTAAGTAGCTGAGGCTGGTTGTGAACCTGGACCCTCATGTCTCAGCCTCTTGTTTTTTTTTTTTTTTTCTTTCTTGTATTTTTACTACTTTGCTTGAATGACTTCAAGGGAGATGTTTATTTTGCTTTTGTGCATGCTAACAGTGCTCTTTGGATAATGAGGTGAATAAAGGAAAGGTCCATTGAAAAGGAAAGGTGTGTGACTTTGGGTACAACAATAATAATAAATCAGCTCATGTCTTCTTGCCTTTTAATTATGAGAGTAACAGAAGTATGCTCTGTCATGCACAGTGAAGAAAAATGTTCTCCCTTTGTGTACATGGGAGGATTTGTTCCAGGACCCCAAAGGAGACTAAAAGCCATAGAGGCTCCAGTTACTTATAGTAAATGGAATAGCATTTGCATATACCCCATGCATATCCTCCTGTATACTTTAAATCATCTCTAGATTACTTAGAATATCTGACACAATGTAAATGCTATGTAAATGGTTATATAGTTGTTTATAATGTGTTATAGTGTGTTGTTTAGGAAATGATAAAAGAAGCAAGGTTTGTATACATCCAATACGAGCACACTTTTCCCCCCAAATGTTTTCAGTTTAAGGTTGGTTGGATCTGAAAGCCCTGGATAAGGCAGGCTGCCTCTAGTCTTCCCTAGACCTTCCAGGGTGCAATGCTTTAGCTGTGGAGTGTCCCCCCAGAAAAGCTCATGTGTTGGTGATGCAGAAATGTTCAGGGTGAAATATTTGAATCAAAGATCAACCTCACTGGTGGATAAGTCCATTGCTGGGTCAATAATTTGACTGTATTTACAGGTGGTAACATAGACAGGTGGTATGTGGCTGAAAGAGGATGTGGTCTTGGGAACTATATATATATTCCTGGTATTTTCCTGTCTCTCTCTGCTTCCCAGCTCCATGAGTTGAGCAGTTTTCCTCCATCATGCCCTGATACCATACTGTTTCTGCCTTGGAGTTATCAGGCTATGGGCTAAACCTCTGAAACTTGAGCCAAATAAACATTTCCTCCTCTGAGTTGTTTTCGTCAGGTGTTTTGGTTACCACGATGCAGACTAACTAAAACAGTGGGGGGACATTTTGTTAAGAATTTTGAAAGGATGAATGGGACTCACCAAAAGAGTGGGTGAGAGGAGTGAGAAGAGAAATCCAAGCCAAGATTATGTTGTAAAATGTGCAGACACTCAGGAACTGGAAACACTGCATTGTAGGCACAGTTCTGGAGTCTCAGGGCATGTAATAAACCTGGTTTGATAGGGAATCCACACCTCCTTCTATAAATCATGGAGTCTATTTGAAATAGAGAAACATTTTGAAGAATCAGTCTTGCTGTACCTAGAGGGTAGATGCAGGTAGAAGTGATTAGAATCAGGCACAAGAGCCAGAATATGTCATATAAGAATAGGCAGAAACCTGGGCTTCTGCAGGAGCTATGAACATAGAAAAGGGGGAAGGGAGATGCTCAGTAGTTATTACTGGTAACATAAATTGTTGTTGTCTATTGGATGTGAGGGTTGGAAGAGATAGGAGGTATTCTGCATATTATATGCAGAAAGATCTTTGTAAAAAGTTAAGTATTGCCTCACCCTACTTACAATGACTTTATTGGCTTCTTGTTATTCCTAGACAAAGACAAAATTCCTTATCTGGTTACCTTTGCATCTTTAGTACCTAATCTATGCCTATATAGACAATATATGCAGTTGTTCTGTGTCCTCTCTCTTTTCTCTGTTCTATGTGTTATTTAAATTAATCCCATTTCTATCTCTGAGGCAGGAAAGAGATCTTAAACAGGGAAAACTGAGGGGACTGTCGGTGGCAGGGCTAGACGCAGCTTTTGGTGCTCACAGTGCCAACCTTGGCACACATCTTGTCCAAATAACATAACGAAAATAACATTCTCAAATGGTAAAATTCAATACAAGTATAAAGGTGATGATCATTCTCTTTGGCACATTTCATACTTGCTGAGTTTGGTCCTCAGTCTTTGGTAAAATTTTTTTTTGGCCGGGGGGGGGGGCGGTGCTGGGGATTGAACACAGGGGCATTCTACCTCTGAGCTACAGCCCTCAGTACTATTTTGTAATTTTAATTTTGAAACAGGGTCTTACTAAGTTGCGGAGGGCCTCACTAAGTAGCTGAGGCTGGCCACGAACTGGGATCCTCTGGTCTCAGCCTCCCAAAGTACTGGAATTACAAGCATCCGCCACCACACCCAGCTTGGTAAAATATTAATAAGTGTTTTTGGCATCAGAGATATGTGTTATAATATCATCATGATTGTAAGCTATGACTATTATTTTAAGTTTTTTTTATATAATCAAAATTTGGGTTTTTTAGAGTAAAATTTTTGCCAAGGTCATCTCATATATTCCTAAAAATTCATGCCTTCAGATCTTTTCTGAGCACTGTTAACACATTCGGGATAAACACTTTTAAAATGAAATGATTTTACATCAAATAAATATTGACTTGCATTTTAAAGGTCACTTGATACCAGACGAGAATATTAACAGGAGGCTAGATTTGATGCATGCATTTTCAACAATAAGTGAATTGAAATTTGTTACATTTATTTAATAATAGAAATTTTAGGTATTCAGAAATTATATTAACTTATTTTGAATTTCTCTAGTCTCTGTCATATCCCACATATCTAGAAAAGGTAGACAGGCTCTTCACATGCAATGCTCATAAAACATTTTTCATATTCTAGTTTTTCTTTTTAATGCACAGAAACCCAGAGATCTGATGTGATATTACCGATTTTTTTTTTTACAAGCTATCATATATCTCTGAAAATTTTATTTCTTCTTTTCTGTACTAACCTTCATAAGTGACAAAGGAAACAAAAAGAATGGAAATGGGATCTGAAAAGGTAGGGAAAATAGTTTCTATTATTGAGATAAATGATGGATTTAGAGAGGCAGAACAAAAGATCCAGTCATTTTTCTAATGCATATTTTGGTTTCACATCAAAGCACAAATATGTACTTGGTTTTGTGCATGGTGATATCCATTTTGATGAAAGATATTCTCCCTGGGTGCCTGCGGTTTATAGCAGGACATAAACCTCATCCTACTATGAAGCTAGACACATAATTTGCTTATTTAAAGGGAGTTGGCTATGTCTTAATATCCCATTGAATAGCTTCTTTGTTTCTAGGTCCCAAGAAAACAATCCCAATTTTTTTTTTCCATTTCATAAGAGACTTATTGCTAAAATTGATTTTGATAAACTACTTGATTTTCCAGTTGTGGTCATTTTTGTGAGTGTGTATGTTGGAAGGCTGTTCAGCTAACAAGAATTAACATGTAAATACATGGGGGTGGGTCTAGTATCTTCATTCTTCAACAACTGAAACAATATGGGAATAGCCCTGTCAGATGGCCCACTTTTCCAAATCCAACCCTGGTCACTCTTGTAGGACTCACTCTCTGAAGTCACTTTGGCATCTCCATTGTTGTCCTTGCTCTCCTTGAGTGGCAGTTCCTCCTACCTGTCTCTCTCTTCCTCCTCCTTATGGGATCATCTCCAAACCAAAATACCAAGATAGAAAAGATTACCATAGCAGCCAAGCATGGTGGCACACACCTGTAATCCCAATACTTGGGAGGTTGAGACAGGAGGACAGCAGGTTTGAGACTAGCCTTGGCAACTTAGAGGGAACCTCAGTAACTTAGTGAGATCCTATTTAAAAAAGAAAATAGGGCTGGGGGAGTGAAGTTTGGCGGTAGAACATCCCTGGATCCAATCCCTAGTAAAACACACACACACACACACACACACACACACACACACACACACACACAGCATAAGATTACCATAACCAAGGTCAGGTAATCAATGTTTCAAATGAGAAAGCTGGACGAAGAAAATATAATAGGTAAGTTAGAGTCAAATAAGCTCAAAATTTCATAGATGGCCCAGTAGGCAGAAAGGGCTCCCCAGTCCTATGATTGCCCTAATCCTGGGAACTTGTGAATATGTTGGGAAAAAAAAGGGACTTTATAAATTTAAATGAAGATCCATTAAAACAAGGAGATCATCCTGCATTGTTTGGGTGGGTCCAATCTCCCTATATTAATGCTTGGAAGCAGATTCTTTCCCACAGATTCAATAAGCAAAGCTGTCCTTTTGATGCCTTAATTTTGGTCTTGCAAAATCTGTAGCAAAGTAAGCTCACCCAGACCGCTGAGCTACAGAACCTGAGATATTTTTAAAAAATTGGGAAGCAGGGTGGGATGTGTAAGGTGATGTGTGCTTACAAAAATGTGATATTTATCTTGTTTTATGCTGTTATTGATTTGTTATAATTATACATCATAGCAATATTCAAAAAGATATGTTCATACTTATTGTTTCCATTGCATCAATAACCACATGTAGAAAAGAAGCAAGGAAAAAAAGAAGAGGAAAGAAATGCCATCCACCAAAGCACTTAATCATTTATGATACAGACATTTACAAAGTAAATTTGTAAGAGTTTTAATTCTTCCTTGCAAGTCACATTTTTATCTGGGTGAGTCCCATTTCTCTGGATCTCAGGATTTTTTTCTCTGTGCTTCTACAATATAGAATCATGGAAAATTAGAGACTTTCAACTTCAACTCTCTTTTCAATTCAGTCATTAATTCATTCAGCTATTAAGATAGCTAGTTAGTAACTGAACAGGATCTAGGTCTTTTGAAGTCTGTCTAGTCTCCTAACTTACTGTCAAAGTCTACAGAGTCTAAGATTTGCTCCTACTTGCAGTCAGCCTGGTAGCCTGTTACCATTTTATGGATGTTGGCAGAAGACAGACTCTTAGGTCAGAGACAAAGAACTTTAGTACTGGTGGCATAGCAGAGGTTGAAATGTCAATATGTTGCCATTGCTCCTCAGGATTCTCAAACCTCATAGAAATGATGTAGAAAGGCCAGGTAGACGCTCTGCACACAGTAGGTTTGCATGGCATTCAACTAACACTGAGCTTCAGGAATTCATTCCCCCAGCCCCCTCCAACAAGTGGAAGCAAGCCTGATCTTCATCTGATGAGACAAGCTGCATCAATCCTCAAGGTGGCTCCTTGCAAACATAACCCTAAGAATAGGTTTCGCTAATGGGCTTTGCATTCTTGGCACACCAGCAAAAACATGCAGTTGTGGGCCCATGTCAAACTACCTCTCTCTACGCCCACCAAAGCAGGGGATACTGAGAAATCCACAGGCAATTATTCACATTACTCATTAAAAATATTTAAGATTTGCTACATGCAAAACAATATGTGTAACATATGTATATATCTTATTCTAAAATGTATCTACAATTTTGCAAGTTGTTACAATTCATTAATTTTCACTCCCATGTAACATTGCATTGGGTGAATAAGTAACAATTTATTAATCATTCTTCTTTTGAGTGTTTGAGCTAGTTTACAGTATTTTTCCATCATGCTGTTCTGAATATGCTTACATATGTTTTCTGCTACAGATGTGAAGTTTCTCTAGAGTATTTGACTAGGTGTGAAATTCCTTGAGTATTAATGGGGCTATAAATAACTTCACCTATGTATCCATAATATGTTTTCTTATCTATGAATTGCCTGTTTATATCCTTTGTCCATTTTTCTATTAGGTTGCTTGTCTTTTTAAATTTATTAAAAGTGTATGATTTTATCATTGATTCAAAATTAAAACCAAATCTCTTGGTAATAGAAAGTAACATTCTACCCATATACCTGCCTAAAAAGGAGGGGGTTCTATTAAAATCTATAATTTCAAACATCATTTTAATGGCAGATTGATTGAAGCATTCTCTTTAAAGAGACCAGGCATGGATGCCTTCTGTCATGACTTCTATTAAACATCATAAGGAAATTCTGTCCAGATCAACAAGGCAAGAAAAAGAAATCAAGACATAAGAGGCTGGAAAGGTAGAAAGAAAATGGTCATTAGTTACAGATGTTGTCAGAAATGGACTCACCTGTGGTAGGCCCTTTTGCTCTTTTCCCCCTTTCTCCAATTTTCCTGTCTAAAAGGTTGCTCTGTGTTGACTATCCTTGAAAGTTTGACCAAGAAAAAAAAATCCCAAAGATTTTCACCATAAAGTTCTTGATTCACTCTACCTGTCCTGGATTTCTTGTGCCATGAGACATAAACTCTGTTGTTGAATCCATTATTGGTTAGGGTTCCAGTTACATGTTACTTATTCACCCAATGCAATGTTACATGGGAGTGAAAATTAATGAATTGTAACAACTTGCAAAATTGTAGATACATTTTAGAATAAGATATATACATATCTAATTGGTATCTAATTTTGATATAACTTTTTAGCCATTTGCTTAACATCTGTGAGTAGCAGGCTTTAGGAAAAAAACCCCACATCAACAAATTGCAGTTTTTGTTTATGTTTAGTGATTTAAAATGTTTTGGTTTATTACAGTTAATTACAGAAACAGCTGGGGGTTAGATGCACCCATGCTTGTGATTTCAAGAAATTCTTATTGAAGTTATAATTTGAATCCACTCAAAGAAAAATGAAGCTGTAATTTAAGTCAGTAGTTATTATCTGATGTTAGACATTCATTGTGATCAACACATTTCCTACTTCCAGTGAGATAACGATCTGATTCCATTTATGGTAATGACCTGTTATTTATTCCAAGTACGACCATAAATGTATTTCAATTTCTGTCATTTTGAGTCTGTTGTTTCATTAGTTCTCAAGTAGGAAAGCAATAGAATTGACTATCTTTTAATCATTTCCATGTATAAATTTACCTTAGTTTCAGTTAGACATCTGGTAACTATTGTCATCCAGATGGCCATATTGGCAAAAAAAAAAAAAAAAAAAAAAAAAAAAATCACACTCCATATTTAAAATTAATAGTAAATGACTTTTCAAGTTTGGAAGATGGGGAAGTTTGACTTTGCTGTATAATCTTTATTGATAATATTTTAATTAATTTAAAAAAAAAGCTCATCTCATCTCATGTTCCTTTCTCAGGCAGTATTGCAATAAGGTATAAGGTAGAAATTAATAGAGAGAAAACTAGGAAAAAGCAGAAGCTTTCCCAACTCCAAATCGAGCCTTCATAATATAAACTCCAACTTTTCATCTGATTTAAATGTCTCACTTCCATGGTCCCAGAATACTGAGTACTGCAAAACAATACCTCACCAAATAATTTGGAGGGTGCACTAGAGATCATTGGAGGATTGTAGCCTCAAAGATCTGTGAAGCTGGACTGAGATATGAGCAGGGGCTAAGCCAAGAGCTGGGGCCTGTAGCACTTGCATAGAGCTGGGCAGCAGAGAAAGAAGGAGCATAGCACTTCATGTCTCCCATGTGCCATGAATTGTGCTAAATATCCTTCATATATCATCACACATTTATTCTCAGTAAGACTGGGATGAAGGGACTTGGTAACTTCAGACCAGAGACCTCACACTTGATACATGTTCTTGATTTTCTTCAGCTTCCTCATATTTACTATCCTATTTCACTGTGGGATACAGATATAAAAATCTTAAGAATCAAATGTGGGCACATATGTCGTTATCAATTTGTACCTAACAAAGATGTTTGCTTACAATGCACGAATAATTAAAAAAAAAAAAAGAAAGTAAGAAAGAAAAGAAACAGGGTCTCACTAAGTTGCGGAGTGCCTCACTAGGTAACTGAGGCTGGCCAAGAACCCGGATCCTCCGGTGTCAGCCTCCCAAATGCTGGGATTACAAGCAAGAATCAGTAAGAGACAAAAATGAAAAAAAAAAAAGAATTATACCTACTATCTCCCCTTTTTTTAAGCTTTAATTCCTCTTTGAGGTTATTATTGTCCTTTGTGGGTCTCAGCTTCATGTAAGAGACTGCAACCTAACTTCCTACTTGTCTTGGTCGCAAGCACTCCATCTCTAGTGTACAAGTTGCTCATGAGCATCTGAGTTCTAGGTCACTGGGGACTTTCAGGTTACAGGCAAATGCCAGCTGCAGAACTTGCTTGTGCCCTGGATTCCCGTTTTTCTCTTTTCTCCTTGTTTTCTTGATCTTTTATCCTTTTCTTCCAGTTTAGCCAAACACAGTAAGAACTTTTTATTTGTTCACTTTCATTTTGCTTTGTCCAGAATTTTGCACAGAAAACTGTTCTTACATAGTTTCTCCAGATGTCTTGCCAGAAGTAGAGATCTGGGCTTTACTGAGGGAATGTGCTCCATGGATAATTTTGAGGTCATAATGTAAAACCTTATTGATTAGATTGACAGGTTGGAGAGATGACAGCATCTGAGCTGACTCCCAGATTTCTAGCTAAACAGATGGATCAGTCCTCTGTGTTTGCTGAGTTTGGACTCCAAGGAGAAGGAATCTGTTTGGGGGAAAGGCAATGAATCCAATTTAAAACACATATTCATCTTGACAGATACAAATAACTTTCAACTTTCTACTTGTCAACTGGAAAAAATATCTACTTTATAATAGATTTTTTTTTCTTTTTACGGTACTGGGGATTGAACTCGGGGGCATTCTACCTCCAAGCTATACCCCTAGCCCTATTTTTTATTCTTTATTTTGAAACAGGGCCTTTGAGAGGCTGAGACCGGAGGATTCGGGTTCGTGGCCAGCCTCAGCTACTTAGTGAGGCACTCCGCAACTTAGTGAGACCCTGTTTCAAAATAAAGAATAAAAAATAGGGCTGGGGGTATAGCTCAGAGGTAGAATGCCCCTGAGTTCAATCCCCAGTACTGAAAAAAAAAAAAAAAAAAAGAAGAAGAAATACAAATGGCCAAAAAATGTATGAGGAAATGTTCCACATCATCAGCAATCAGAGAGATGCAAATCAAAACCACCTTGAGATTTCACCTAACCCCAATCAGAATGGCAATCATCAAAAACACGAACAACAACAACTGCTGGTGAGGATGTGGAGAAGTGGGAACTCTAATACATTGTTGGTGGGACTGCAAACTAGTGCAACCACTTTGGAAAACAGTATGGAGGATCCTCAGATGAATGGGAATGAACCTACCATATGATCCAGCAATACCACTTCTGAGTATCTACCCAAAAGAACGGAAACCAAACTATCAGACTGACGCATGTGTATCTATGTTTATAGCTGCACAATTCACAATAGCCAAACTATGGAACCAGCCAAGATGTCCATCAACAGATGAATGGATTACAAAACCATGTGATATGTACACAATGGAATTTTACTCAGCCATAAAGAAGAACAAAATCATGTTATTTGCAGGCAAATGGATGCAACTGGAAAACATTATGTTAAGTGAGATTAGCCAGTCACAAAGAGTAAGGAAGCATATGTTCTCCCTAATATGCAGATGCTAGGGAGAAGATGGGGCATAAGAGGGTCTTAGATGGAAAAGGAAAGACCCTCGATAAACAAAGAAGTTGATTTAACCTAAAGGAATGGATGGGGGGCGGGGACACCCTATGTACATCAAAGTTACTCACTAAATTGAATTTGTGAGGGAGGGAGGGCGAGGGAGCGGGGTGTGAATTGGGGGAAGGGGTCAAATACGAAATGTGGGCACATATGTTGTTATCAATTTGTACCTAACAAAGATGTTTGCTTACAATGCACGAATAATTTTTTAAAAAAAAAGAAAGAAAAAAAAGAAACAGGGTCTCACTAAGTTGCGGAGTGCCTCACTAGGTAACTGAGGCTGGCCGAGAACCCGGATCCTCCGGTGTCAGCCTCCCAAATGCTGGGATTACAAGTATGAGCCACCACGCCTAGCTATAACAGATTTTTATAGGCATTAAATATAATGAATTTGAAAATCTTAGTAAATGACAAAGGACTATGCAGGTAGGTACATAGAAACCCTGATCCTCTCCCCAGAGCTGATTGGTTAAAGGAGATACTTAAAGCCTTGTTTATGATACACTGGGTGTAGTAACTAGAGAAGGAGAAATAAGGTGCTAGACAGTTATGAATAATATAAAGCTTTTCCCTAACACACAAACCATTTATAAAAGGATCATTTATCAACCTAACTAAAAATTGTGATATTAAAAGAACTGAGGTGAAATTGGTAATGCAGTTATTTTGTGAAACTTGATTATTTTCCATGTGATCCTTAAGGATAGTGGAATCCATAAAGGATAGACAACATTGGTGTCTGGATTTGGAAAATAATTGTACGTATGTAATTGTACGAGCTTGAAAATTTTGTGGTAAAACACTTAACATGAGATCTACCCAGTAACTGAATGGTACAGCATTATATCTATAAGCACAATGTTACACAGTAGAACTCGTGAACTTATTCAGTTGCATTATTGGAACTTACACCTGTGATTACCAACTCCCTATTTCCCCTCCTCCCAGCCCTTGGCAACCACCATCTACTCTCTGCTCCTATGGGTTTTCACTATTTTAGACACCTACATATAGAGGATTGAGGATTGATAGCTTAGTGATACAGCATGTGCTTAACATATGTATAGAACTGGACCCAATCCCAAGCACCACCCCCCCAAAAATAAAATAAGATAAAAATGAAAAGAGTGAAATAATACCCACATACAGATGGCATCATGAAATAGTTGTTGCTCTTTAATGGTTATTTCACTTAATGATCTCATGGTTCACCCATGATGTTCCAAAAGTCAATATCCTCTTCTTTTTAAGGCTGAACAATGTTTCTTTGTGTGCATATACCACATTAGAATTTTTATTTGCAGAATTAAACAAACTTTAATTCTTTAAAGGAAACAAAATTGAAAACTTCTTCAATGGGTAGGTAAAATGAGTCTGGTAGTCCAGAGCTCTGTATGTGTTTAACGCAGGACATTTGTATGCAGCAAATGGGTCACAAGTGTGCCTAGAACTGAGCCCCTTGAATCAAAGGGAAAAAAAAACTAAAAAAGTCCTCTTGCTCCCAAAAGCACTATATATGAGAAGTGCAACTTTACATATGTAATATTTCTATTTGCTTTTTCTTTCCTCAAACATGATGCTTTGAGATGTTGAAGCTTCAGGTTAATTGAGTTCATGAGTTCTATTGCAGTATAGATAGCATACAGTTGACTCCTTTCCTTAATAAAAGATTAGTTGTTTAAATTTTTTTTTGCTATGAAGCAGTGCTATGCTATCACTGAGTATTTGTCCACACATTTCATAAGGTGGTAACCTAGAAAAGGAGCGGGTGAATTTTTGGTTTTGCACATATTTACCTCTATTCAACATTACCAAATGGCTCTCCAGAATAGAGTTAGTGATTTGTACTCCCATCAAAATTATTAACTTTCATTCTTTTGGGTAGATACCCAAAAGTGGTATTTCTGGATCATACTGATGCATGTGTATCTATGTTTATAGCTGCACAATTCACAATTGCCAAACTATGGAACCAGATGTCCATCAACACATGAATGGATTACAAAAGTATGGCATATGTACACAATGGAATTTTACTCGGCCATAAAGAACAAAATCATGTCATTTGCAGGGAAATGGATGGAACTGGAAAACATTATGTTAAGTGAGATTAGTCAGTCACAAAAAGTAAGAAATCGGATGCTCTCCCTAATATGTGGAAGCTAGGGAGAAAGTGGGACATAAGAGGGACTCTAGACGAAGGAGAAATCTTAGATGAGCAAGAAAGGTGATTTAACTGAAGGTGACGGGGGCGGGGGACACCCTAATGCACATGATGTATTTTCACAAACACATCAAAGTCAATCACTAAACTTGAGAAGGAGGGAGGGGGAGGGAGTGGTGCAGGAATTGGGAAGGGTTAAATGAGAAATGTGTGCATGTATGCCTATATCAACTTGTACCTAACAAAGATGTATGATTACAATGCACCAGAAAACAAAACAAAACAAAATTATTAAATTTCTTTTCTCCACTTTTATTCAATACTCTGAATTAGCAGACCTTTAAATTTTGGTCAGTCTACTAGGTGTTAAATGGTATCACAATTTGGCATTGATTTGGATATTTTAAATGTTATTAGATTATCTCTTCTGTAAGATCTCTTGTTCCTATTTTTTTCATTGTAATTCTTTTGGGTTGTTTGTGGTTTTTCTAGTTGGATGATTGTTCTTCTTTTATATACACATCTTCTGCAGGTCACATAGGTGTCAAAACTCATATCTTTCATTTTGATTTGCCTTTTTTAAATTTATGATGTCTTTAGTTATGCTGAAGTTTTAGCTTTTTAAATTTATTACTTATTTTCTTTAGTTTTACTTTTTGTATTTTATTTAGGAAATCATTCCTATCTTGATATGATAAAGGCATTCTCCTATATTTTCTTTTTCTAGTTTTATATTTTTGCTTTGCATTTTAGGCCTTTATTTGTCTAAAATTTACTTTTATCTATTAAATAGGTGTCTATTTTTTCCATCCATATGAATAAACATTATCTGCCTCATCTGTTGGAGAATACATCTCTTCTCACTGATGCTAATCCAACCTATATCACTTACCAAGTACCCAAATGTATATAAGTCTGTATCTAGGATTTTGATTCACTTACATTTATTTATATGTTGACTGTTAGTTACTGGAGCCTTAAAATAGATAAAGTATCCTTCTACTTGTGTTAAAAAAAAAAAACGGTTGGGGCTTTTCATGACTAAAGACTCATGAAAATTATTCCCAAAAATTTTAGGATGATTTAATTCCATTAAAAACTCTGTCTGAGCTGGGCATGGTGGTCCCAGCATTGGGAGGCTGAGGCTGGAGGATCCAGGTTCGCGGCCAGCCTCAGCTATCTAGTGAGGCACTCTGCAACTTAGTGAGACTTTTTTCAAAATAAAGAATAAAAAACAGGGCTGGGGTTATAGCTCAGAGGTAGAACGCCCCTGAGTTCAGTACCCAGTACCACAAAAAACAAACAAAAAAACTCTGAAGCTGATTTGACTTGCATTGGATTGATCGAATGTTTCAATAATATGTAGTTTCCATAGCCCAAATTGTTTATCATTTTATTACATTTATACATATAATAATATATTTAGATTCATCCTATGCATTAAATGAAACTATTACACATAGTCTTTTTTATATTGCTTCCAAGTCCATTTTCATCTTCCTGAAGTGCACCGTTAGGAAATCATTCAGTGAGTATCTGTGAATTGTAAGTAACATCCTTTGTCTGAAGATTTATTTTGCCATCACTCTTTGAGGTTTGTACCCAGATCTCTCTTTGGAGAGGAAGGATTTACTTCCTGAACTGCTGGGACTTCAGCACCTGACACCAGGCTGCTGTCAGCCCTCTTCAGGAATAGTCTAGCCCAAGGTCTCACCCCTTCCCTTTGGCAGCTCATCCAAAGACCAAGCATCACTGGTGTATAAAGGCCCAGTCATCTGCCCCAAGTCAAGACAATGCTGAAGGGACATCTCAGATTCAAAGCTGAGCCCTTTGCTGATTCTGTCTAATCTTACTGTCATCCCTTCCACAGCTGTGTTAAGTGCTTCCCCTAACACACTCCCTATACTCATCTCTGACTCACAGTATGCTTCTTGGGGAAGCCAACCTGAGAGAGTGCCAGGATTGGTCTAAGACAGCAGAAATTGAGATGGGATTTATGACTTGAATCACATCCACCCGACTTCCAGTGGGGTAGGTGTAAGACAGACGGACCTTGGCACCAGGCAACAGCGCAGTAGTTGGTAATGAACTGGGTTGGTATTCTAATGACAGCAATATGCTATGAGGTGCAATGTATAAGGCATTTGGGAAATATAGGGGAAATGGTGACCTTAAGGACGGTGACAATGACTATTGCTAAGTAAAATTGATTCTTTGGAAATAGCAAAACCTGAGAGTGGTTAATTGGCTATTAATATCTAAGAGTAAAAGAGAGAAGGCCTATTTGGTAGCAAAAAAAGAGCCTTTATCCTGCAGTGGGAAGGCAGAAAGAACCAAGGAACAGGCTCAGCACTTAATCATAACTTCGGCAGAGCTCCAAGGGAAATTAACCAGGAAAGCAGTTAGAATGGGTGGTGCCAAGGTCAGGGTGCTGGATCAGAGAGAAAAAGATTTCGATGCAATGCTCCAGGTTGTGACACCTGAAAATCTTAAATTTCTAAATCCTCCTGAATTCTCTGAGCCTGAGCATGGTCCAATATCCCTGATTAATGGCTAGTATTCCACGTTGCTTGAAAACCATATAGAAGCTTCCTTCAGGGTTGGCCCTCAGCTCTTCTCTAAGTCTATAGTTAGGGTTAAGTAACAATCTAATCTGGTAAAAAATACTGTAATGAGTGGCAAGAGCTGTGTGACAACAAGGGAGTGGATCTGACCCCCAGAAGATTAAGATGGAGAATAAAATATTGTGTCCCCAGGGACAAATATGAATGAGCAACAAATAAGGGCACTTGTGCAATGTGTGCAATCAAAAGAAATCAAGGGGGAGGGCATGATCAGGAGGCTAAGGGCCACAATCCAATAATGAGTCATGATTCCTTATCCAGTTCCTAGGTCTGAGGCAGGTTTTGAATTTGGAGACTATCAACAACAAAAAAAAGCCAAATGCCAAAGAGGAAGGCATCAGAATACCATAAAAGGCATACATAATACTCCCAGTAAAGGTAATAATTTTCCCATAGGGTTCTTTGCAATTTTTCCAGCTAACTGAACCTTGGGAAGAGGAGAACATCAAAATACTTTTCTATAGCATGACAAATACAGGAATCTACCTGCCTTCTCTGAAGATTACATTAAAGAGATTTTGAAAACTTTGAAACTGTTTCACTGTTGTATGTATTTTATCTGGTAATTATTTTTCCAAATAAATGCTATTTATATTAACATGTATATGTTTGCCAGCATTATCTTAATGAATTGAGAAATATTTTTAAATTTTATCAATAAAAATTTATTTGGTGGTGCTGGGGATTGAGCCCAGGGGAGTTCTACCTCTGAGCTATACTCCCAATCCTATTTTATTCAATTTTGAAACAGGGTCTTGCTAAGTTGCTAAAGCTGGCCTTGAATCTGTGATTCTCCTGTCTTAGACTCCCAAGTACTGGGATTACAGGCATGGACCACCACTATCGGCCTTTCAATTTTAATTTCTAATATGGGAAATGCCAACAGATGTAATCCATGTTAAACAAAAGCTTGATAGGGCCCTCAAAAGTTTTTAAGGATTCCTGAGCCCAAAGAGTTTGAAAATTTCTCCACTAGGTGATAACACAAGCCAAATTAGTTGTGTTATTTTGGGGCAAATTTCAGTCTCTCTGTTTGACTTTTCTTATTAAAATCAAGAGCTAATGTCACACATGTAAAGTGCTTAGAATATCAGGAGCAAAAAAAAGTGAGAGTAAAACAACAAAAAAAGAGGGGGAGGTGGAGGGGGAAAGAAGCAGAAAGATTATCAATAGATATTAGAAGGGTCAAGAGATTTGAAATCTCTTGGAGGAAAAACTGAGGGAGGGAGGTAGCAAGATAGGTTAGATAGTTAGACTTTTGAAATTTAGATTTCAGTGATGGAACAAGTTCCATTTGATGACAAAGGTGTACTCATGAAAGCGGATTCTTGGGGTGTAGTGGAAGTAATGGCTGCTGGAGATGAAGAAATTAAGGACCCAAGAGGAGGGGGTCTTCCATTTAAGTGTTAATGTGAATAAGGGTGATGGCAGAAGTTGGAAGTTAGGTTCCAACGTTTTCCATCAGTAAGGGATGAGTATAAAACAGAATGCGGAAGGATGAAGGTGGCACAGCCAGTCAGAAAGCAGCAGGAACGGTCTAGATCGGTCCTGGGACAAAGGGCAGAGCCCTCCCCACCAAAAAGATGAGCGAAGCGTATGAAAATAGCAATCTTTCCGACCACGAAGTTTAAAGCACGCAACCCTTGCTGGGAGAGGTTTCAGTTTAAGGCAGGCAAGGCACACGGGAGAGAATTTGTTCACAAAGGATTGGAATCCAGAGACCAAGTGGAATTAAGCGTCGGAGGGGGCAATTCGGAACTTAGGCAACTGAAGGGAAAGCTTTGCAGCCACCAGCAGAAGGTGAGACGTCACGCGTTGGGAAACTTACATAGAGAGAATTCCAAAAGAACAGCACATTCATTTTTCTCTTCCTTTCAGATTTTTTCTCTTTGTCTTAGATTTCTCATTTTCCTGAAAAAAAGCAAAGTGAAAGGGGTTTCCGTCCCCTTTCTGCTGTCTGCCATCCCTGTCCCCCCTCTTCTCCCGGGTATCTGCTTTCTTCTTTTCTCAGGTGTCTGGCCTGGGGGCCGGAGCCCAGTCCCTGGCAGGAGTGGGCGGGGCCTGGGCGGAGCGACCAGAAGTGGGCGGAGCCTTCCTGGCGGCGCGTGCGTCAGGACGCTGTGACGTAAGGGGACATCCGGTCCTCCTCCTAGAGTCGGAAGCTGGCTCGGTCAGCTTTCTTGGTGTCCGCAACTTCTTACTTCGAGTCCCGGGATTGGATTTACGGCTCCCGCGATCCTGCCTTGCGCCGTTCCCTGCCCGTCGGCCTCTGGGAGAGCCCGGCCTCCCTGCGAGGCCTCCCCCAGGGCGAGCGAAGCCGGCCGGCGGCGCGCGAGGTAGGCTGTCCCGCGCGGAGGACGGTCGTCAGTGCCCGCGTGGCGCCTCCGCCGGGTCTGGTCGCCACCGCCACCCCGTGGGTCCCCCGATCAGTGACCCTTGTACCTGTTTCCTCGTTTAGTGACGCGGGAACGCTAGAGAAGGACTTGCACCCATATAAGGCTGGGAAGAGGAATTGACCCTTAAGTGGCCCAAACTAATTGGAGGACAAAAAAAATTTTTTTATTGGATTTTTCCGGTGGATTCACAAGACATCTCCGGCACGCAGAAAAGTCGTCCGCAGGATCATCTGGTTGTTATTTGTAACCTTTGACCCTCTAGATTTTTTTTTTTTATATTAGAAAAGTGCTCTAGTGTCTTGGATGCTACTTAAGTTAGCTCTCCTGACTGGTCTCTTCATGTTTCTGAACTGATACCATCCTGCCTATCACTTGATTTTTGGTTCATTTTCTCATTCAGAAAACTTTCAACTGGGTAATGAAAGCCCCAGTTTTCCAGTCCTGTAATACATATGGCAAACATATGTGTTCTTAAACACGCATTCATTTATTTTCTTGTGATACTGGGGGGACCTTCTGCTTCTAGACTGCACCTCCGTTTTTTTGTTTGTTTGTTTTTTGCCATACTGGGGATTGAATTCAGGGGCATTCTACCTCCGAACCATACCCCCAGCCCTATTTTTTATTCTTTATTTTGAAACAGGATCTCTCTAAGTTGCGGAATGCCTTACTAGGTAGCTGAGGCTGGCCGCGAACCCGGATCCTCTGGTCTCAGCCTCCCAAATGCTGGGATTACAAGCGTGCGCCACCACGCCCAGCCAGATGTATTTTTTTATTTGGAAACAATCTCACTAAGTTGCTGAAAGTCTCACTACGTTGCTTAGACTGGATTCCAACCTGCAATCCTCCTGTCTCTGCCTCCTAAATACTAGGATTACAAGTGTGCCCCACCATGCCCGTCTTAAACACACTTAAACCCTGTGAAAATGATATGCTTTACAGCATGGAGAGAGAACAACAACTTTGAGAGTCAAAGCAACTGGAGTCCCTTTAATATCTTTTCAGAGAGAATGGTTTGACTTTGTAATTAGTGGTGGCATGTGACTGGGTGTTTTATTTAGATAGTATTTAGGAATTATTAGACTTACTTCATATCATGGTAGCATTACTTCGAGTGTATAGCTCAGAAAATGATTTAAACTGGGTAAAATGCACTTTAATGATTTCTTGTTAATGATATATTGCATTGATTTGTGTATGAGTGTTAGGTGCAGAATGTTTAACATCAGAAACTTTCTTAGTAGGAAATGAAAACTACTTGGCTATTAGGATAAGTTCTGATGATTACATTTTTAGAACTGTCTAGTAGTGCAAATAAGTTCTTTAAAGACATTTTGCTTGGAATAATGTGTGCTTCATGTTTCATAACTATCAAAATGAGAATTGAGTCTAAAATTTAAGGAGAATAAGACCACTTTTATATACTGTTTCTTAGTTAAAATAGTAAGGGCAACCAGGCAATTACGTCTTTTCTGTTCTTTTGTGTAGAAAGAGGGGAAAATGCCTAAGAAAAAGACTGGTGCAAGGAAGAAGGCTGAGAACCGCCGGGAACGTGAAAAACAACTAAGAGCGTCAAGAAGCACTGTGGATTTAGCTAAACATCCATGTAATGCTTCAATGGTAACAGGTTTTTTTTTTTTTTTTGTGGTACTGGGGATTGAACTCATGGGCATTCTACCTCCGAGCTACACCCCCAGCCCTATTTTTTATTCTTTATTTTGAAACCGCGTCTCACTAAGTTGCGGAGTGCCTCACTAGGTAGCTGAGGCTGGCCTCGAACCCGGATCCTCGGGTCTCAGCCTCCCGAATGCTGGGATTACAAGCGTGCGCCACCACGCCCGGCTGTTTGTTTGTTTTAAATGGCAATTGGTATTGAAAAACTATCTTGTATTTTATCTGAAGTAACCCGTTAAAAAAAAAAATTAATGACTATATTAGTGTTCTCCCATTCATTTTATTACTGAATCTGAAAGTTGTATTAAAGGCATCTTTTTTGTTTTCATAAACACTGAGTAGCAGTGGTTGTTGTTTGATTTTGTATTATTTATAAAACCTAGCCTATTACCTCAGATACTGTTGGTGATAGATAATAAACAAGAATAGGTTCTTGGAACTATGTGACATTTTCCAGTTCTCTAGCCTTACATGTTGTGACTCAGTTTGTCATAGTAGTTGGGTTTTCATTATTTTCTCTTAGCAATTTTTAATTCATTGATTTTTTTTACTTTCCTAACTTCTTGACATTTCTTTTGGCTTCCTGTTCAGTCACCCCATTTGCCTGTGCTGAATGGAATAGTCTTGGTAAATTATAGTTGCTTTGAATGGTGAAAATTGTGAAAAAGCAAAAGGTTTTATGTCATTATTACTTCTTTGGCCCTGTTTCTCCAGGCTATCCTATTTCTCCTTATTTCCACACTTCTTTACTTTTTCTATTCCCATGAGTCCTCTTTTTCCTCCTTTTGTTTGATCAAACATATGTGAAATTCTTTACATGCCTAAATTTAGCACATCTTTTGTGCCAGGTACTATTTTAGGTACTATGGTGGATATGTAGGTGAATGAATGACGGGGCTCCTATTTCTGCAAAGTTATTGTTCAGTTGTGCTGTGTATTAGGACTAGTTTACTTATAAATGATAGAAATTCAACTTAAATAACCTTAAGGAAAAATAGCTTATTGAATTGATAGTGGAATAATTCATGTAGCTGGAAAGGGGAAGAATACAGTGGGACTAGGGACAACTGAAACCTGGGACTCCTCTAGTTCCATCTTTTGCTTTTCCTGTTTTGCTTATTCTGTTTTTGCTACTTATTTTCTCACATTGTCTTCATTTGTTTGGTTTCCTGGTTACCATATATCAGATCACATATCCTTGAGTTCAGAGTAGGAAAGAACTCTGATAGGCTGATTGATCCTGAGCCAGTGCCCATCCCAGGAATAATGTTTGTGGGTGGAGGTGGAGGCAGGGTTACATAGCAGGAATGTGACAGTGGGATTCCCCCCTGTCGGGGCCCTTTGCTGGACAGACAAAGCAATAGGTTACTGACATACACAAATACATATAATGGGTGGTAGCTTGTGATGAGTATTTCACTAAAGGTACAATATATTTCTTAGGATTCAGGTAATAAAAGTGAATGTGTATGGAGGGAATGCAGTTGACACAGGAGGTGAAATTATCACTAGGACTTCCAACAGGCAGAGATTCAAAGAAAAGTATTCAAATAAGAAAGGCATGGAGAAGGCAGAGCATAACCCTAAGTGGGAAGAGACTGGACAGAGCATAAGACCAGTAGTGACTTGATGCTAAAAAGAATAGGCCAGCCAGATTTGAAAGTGGTCAGGGATTAGACTGTGGCAAGCTTTTAAAGCCATGTTTAAATGTAAATATTCTGTGATCTTTATCACTTTGCATTGTTTACTGTTTATTGTGTCAATTCTGTAGTATTTGTTTACTTAAAAAAACACTCAAGAAACAAACTGTCATGGTATTCAGCCTCTTGTTGGTAATGCTGCTTCTTCCTCTAGTTGTATGCTCACATCATACTTTTGTTGTTTAAGTGTGTGCAGATGCTTGGGTGGAGTTGGAGAGTCTGGGGTGGTGCCACTTAAATTTTAACATAGAAAACAAGATATTCTTATAATTAAGTAAATTTGCATTTTTCAGCCAGCAGAAATAGTAATGTTATGTTTTTACATTTTATAGGAATGTGACAAGTGTCAGAGGTAAATTTATCTTCTTTTCTATGTATATATAATAAAACAGTCCTTATGGTCTTTAATCAGAAATTGACCATATTTAAAATTTTATTTTACATGACAAGGCGCCAGAAGAATAGAGCATTTTGCTATTTTTGTAACTCTGTACAGAAGTTACCGATTTGTGCACAGTGTGGTAAGTATATAACTAAGAATGCCTGCATTTTCTTTTATCAAGTATTCGTTTGACAGTTAATCAGTTTGACTCTGTGGTCTTATATTCAGTTTCTAAGTATAGGTGGAAACTTTCACCTTGAAATAATTATTTAAAATAAAACTAAATGATATGTTATGGGCCATCAAGATTGGTGTTTCCCAAATAGTCTCTGAGAGCCTATCCAAGGACATTTTTTGAAACCACATACATTTGAGAAATGCCACAGGCTTCATTCTAGTAAAGAAACCTGATTAACTTTATTCACTCCAGACTTACCCTTTAGATTTTTATTTGAAGAAATAGTTCCTTCATTTAGTGATGCTAGTTTCTGGTAGAAAAATTTGGGTTGTGCCAATTGATGTATTTTTAAATTTGATAACACTGCAGAATGTTAGTAATGTTTAGGCCGCATCCGAATATTTCTAGTGTTGTTCTAGTTGTCAGAGAAGACATCTTTTCAGTTCTGCAATTAATGAAAAACAGAAAACTGGCCTAGATAGAATACTCATCTGCCTGGTTTTGTATCCTTACTTTATAAGAGGCAAATGAATACAGAGTGAGAAAACATATTTTGTGGAAGATTAGGAGGTAAAGTTTTCCCGTATTTTTAGCATCTCTGGGCTTGGATTTTGTAGCACTATACTTTGGATGTATTTTCCACTTCTACTTAGTGGTTGACATGGAACAGTTGAATAGCTACTGCCTTATTTCCAGTTCCTCTTTCTTCAAATTTCCTATTGTCTACCTTTGTTCTTCAGGAAGTCAAGATAATGGAAAATTGAGTAGCTTTTATTTCTCCCGTGTTTCACTTTTGGAATTTCAGAAGGGTGATTAATATGTCATCTTTAATCTTCATATAGTGTCTTATAAACAGATTTCCTGATAGTGTTTTGTGTTGATAATTTGCTGCTAGATCAGAGTTTTTGTGGATATGTTATGATTTTTAGTTGTAAGCACTATATTCTTGTTTTTTTTAAATATATATATTCTTGTTTTTTTATGCTCACTTGGATATTATTTCAAAATTAGGTTAGAAGAATGTTTACCTAGGAGTTATGTTTGTAAATATTCACATACAGATAAATTTAAATGATCCAGTTGAAGTTGCATAATGATTATTTGACTTGGTATGTGGTATTCAGTGGCAAGAAATAAATGTCAACTTTATTTTTTATTTATTTATTTATTTATTTATTTATTTATTTATTTATTGCTTGCAGTATTGGGGATTGAACCCAGGGGCGTTCTAATTCTGAGCTACACCCCCAGTCCTATTTTGTAATTTTTATTTTGAAACAGGGTCTCACTAAGTTGCAGAGAGCCTCACTAAATAGCTGAGGCTGGCTGCGAACCCAGATCCTCCTGTCTCAAAATGACAACTTTAAAGTAGACTATTTTTTGTTGTGAATTTTAAAATGTAAAATCCATCTCAAATTCATAATTTTTTTTTTTTTTTTTTTTTTTTTTTTTTGCGATACTAGGGATTGAACTCAGGGGCGTTCTACCTCCGAGCTATACCCCCAGCCCTATTTTTTATTCTTTATTTTGAAACCGGGTCTCACTAAGTTGTGGAGTTCCTCACTAAGTAGCTGAGGCTGGCCACGAACCCGGATCCTCCGGTCTCAGCCTCCTGAATGCTGGGATTACAGGCGTGTGCCACCACGCCCGGATCTCAAATTCATAAATTTTTAAACGCTAAAATGATCATTGAATGACAAAACCTAATCTGAAATCTTTGATTTTAGTACAAGCATGAATTAGTACATAAATTAATTTTATAACACATTTCTACAGATTTATTAGCATGTTTCTAATATCAAAAGATCAGACTCAGGCAATGAGATCTTAGTTATATCTATTTTCTCTTTTTAGTTATGTAGGTAGTAAAAACTACTGATTTTAATTCCACTTGCTTTTAAATTGCATAGGAGGTTGGGCTGGTTCAAAAGAAGTATTAGTGAATGCTTGCATGTACTACTGTGCAAGACTAATAGCTCAGAGCTTTTTCTTTCCTAGGGAAGACAAAATGCATGATGAAGTCTTCAGACTGTGTCATAAAGCATGCTGGAGTGTACAGTACCGGCCTTGCAATGGTGGTAAGCGTCTTGTCGTATGTCTTAAGACCAGTTGTTTTCCAAGGATAAGAAAAAGTCATCCTGACCAGTGGTTTTTTTTCCTAAATACCAGTGCTTTGTTTCTTGTTTCAGTCATTTCTTAAGGGTACCTTTTACTAATGTGTCTTAATCAGACTTTTTACAAAATGTCATTTACTATACTGAAAAAACTGTCTCAGGCAATGTTCAAACTTTTGCTTAAATAACCAACCATGATCTAAAAGAATTTAGGATTAAGTTCTCTTAAAGCATTATACTTTTAAGTGCACATAGACTTAACATGTAATCTCTTCATTCCATTTAGATTTTCTAAGGAAAATTTAATATATTAAATAAAAGTAGATTGTGTAATGCAATTTACTCTCCTTTTCACTAAAACATGCTTTCCTTTTAAATATCAATTACTACATTCTTCTGTGTTATTTTATGTTTCAGGTCCAAATTGTAGTCCATGGTATACTATTTTTGTATCAAGTAGAGTATTTAATTCATGATAACTCTTTAAAAACAAATATTTTCTATCATGAGGCAGACTTTTTTTCTATATGGCCAGGTAGTGCTATCTACCAGCTTTCTCTCTGACTTCTCATAACCATTCCCTTCCATTCCAGTGTAGGAGTAGTAACTACACCATCCCTTGATGTTTTCCTTTCCCTGACTTAAACCAATTAACTTTTAAACTCTTAAATTAACTAGTTTAGAAGTGCCTTTTCTTTTTTTGCTACAACTCTGACAGATCCAAGAGCTGTATTTAGGAATTTGCTGACAATATTGATATTTTTTACAATTTTACAAGTCAAAAAACATTCTTCCTATTTATTGCTTACTAATTGCAATATTTTTTTGTTATAGAACCTTGAATAGTAGAATACTGAATTGAGGTTCAGGAGACTTGGATTTATTATAATCCAAATATGGGATTTGGATTTAATATTGGGCCTATTTTTCATTTATAGAGGAAAGATCATCTGGCACTACTCCCTTAAGAGTCTAAGATTCTAACTCTTAATATTCTGTAGGTGTCAATGTGTTGAAAAATACATTCTTGATACAGAATTGTAGAGTCTTATCCTGTAGTTTAGTGCCCTATATTTTACATTGCTATAATTTGCTGTAAAAGAAAAGAAAGAATAGCTAACGTTTAATATTTTCTTTGATTCTAGAAAGGCTATAGGATTATTTTATGAATTATACAGATAAAGGGTTTTTTCTTAAATCAAATGGTAGTATTTAAAAATTCAGTTTAGTTACAGAAATTGCTGTAGACAAGAAAGCTTAAAATTGTGGGCTCCAAACTTCATGTGAATTAGAATTTATTTTAATTTAATAATTTTAGGGTAAATATTTAGTCTCCCCTTTTCTGCTTCCTTTCTTTTTATAGCTAAGTTTTGTACATTGTAGATAGCTGTTTATGAAGTAACTTCAGAGAACTCTCTTTAATTTTGGCTTGGAGTGAGCAGTAACGTCTTTACTGAAGCTGTCCATCACTGCGGGTTAACACATTGCTAAGTGTGTACAGTTTTAATGGTTGCCATTGTTAAGCAGTGATTACAGCCGGTCAAGGACAGTGATGACTTGTTTTTATTTTTTGGTTGCAGGGTGCAATATGTGACTTCTGTGAAGCTTGGGTTTGCCATGGGAGGAAGTGTCTCAGTACACATGCCTGTGCCTGCCCTCTTACTGATGCTGAGTGTGTTGAATGTGAACGAGGTGTATGGGACCACGGTGAGTGATTATTTTTTGTTGTTGGAAGTAAAGGCTGACTTTTAAACATTCTGGATGCTGTTTTTAAGATTTTTTCAGGAGGCTGTCAGTTGTAACTACTAGTACTGTTTTGATGATCCATGCAGTTGGAAAGGGGATTCATACCAACAGGAATAGTGCCAATATTGTTTACCTAAGCAATTAGGGAAGGGAGTTATGGGGGAGCAGGTAGTATCTTTGAGTACTGCAAGTAGCATGTAAGTAGCCAGTAGATAGTAGAAGCCCACTTTTTTTTTTATGGTTCAATTTCAGGTTCTTCAACAGTTTTCAGTTTAGCTTTCACCAGAGCAGAAATTGCAATTTTGGTGTACCTCTGAAATCACTTGCCATCCCTTTCTCAACAGTTTTATAGATAAGAATTTTTTGAATTAAAGTTTATCATATTTACATTTGTGGTTTTCTTTTTTCAATCTAATAGGAGGCAGAATATTCAGTTGTTCTTTTTGTCATAACTTTCTCTGTGAAGACGATCAATTTGAGCATCAAGCCAGCTGCCAGGTTTTAGAGGCAGAAACATTTAAATGTAAGTTTTATTTCATATGAGATATTCTTTATACTCAAGATTTTGAGTAGTATAAATGATTGACTTAATGAAAAAGCAATCAAGATTTTTATTCCACTTTTAAACTTTAACTCATATATCATTTTGTTTCTAGAAAAAAAAACAAAAACAAAAACACATAGTCCTGAATTTTCCAACAGGGATGCCAGTGACATACTGGTTGAGTCATTTTTTCACTTTATGGACTTGACCAGGCATTATAAGATGTATAGCATTCCTGGTCCTGAGTTTCAAATGTCGTTTCACCTTCAAGTTATATAATAACAACCAAAGCCCACCTCCACCTTTCCATTTCCAAATGCCCTCAAGTAAATGAGACAGCCCCTACTTTCTTATATTGTTTAAAGTGATTCTTAGACAAGAGGGTGTATCAGAAACTCTGTTGAGAGTTTAGATAATACAGGTACCCAGGCTTCATCACGTCTATAGTAGCTGCCAGGCATCTGTATTAACCTGCATACACAACTCTTTCCTAGTTGAGAACCACTGTTCCTCATGTTGTTAATAATAGAATCATCTTTAGAGATAATTTCTTATTTCTTTCTCAAAGGGTAAATTGAAGCAAGAATCCACATAAAGCATTTAGTCTATGTTACTTGGCAGTTAGCCCTCAATAAATAAATAGTTACCATTATAGGAAAAAGACTGAAATTCCCCAGATATTCAAATTAATTTGGTTCTTGTTCTGGTCTGAAATGCTATTCCTATCCTCATCTATAAATTTTAGTTGTAAGTCATCAATCTGAGAGATATACAACATGTACACTGTATTTATATATATGTATATATAAATATAAAAGATTCTGATAATATGTATGTAGAAATTCCCAAATATTTTTGTAAAATTTTTACAACATTTATGTAAATGCATCTCCAGGTGTACGGCTGAGTCTTTCTTAGGCTTCGTAGAGTGCATAATATAAACTTTGAACTATTTTCTTTGGGGCTTGGGAGCTTTGTATATTTATAACATTTGAATTCAAAAGATAGGTAACTATGAGTGATGAGACTGTAATTCCATGGAGAGCAGTTAGTGATTCAATAAAGGATAAAAGAAGAAAACAAAACCTGAATAACTGACAGGAGTTTAAGATGAATCTATCTCCCACAGGTGTTTCATGCAATCGGCTTGGTCAGCACTCATGTCTTCGTTGTAAGGTATATTTATGTATTTTTCTGAATAGATATTCCTAATCCCTATACTTTCCCACCAGTCTATAAATTATTTATAGCTCTAATTAATCTATCAGGAGGTCTAAAAATTATGTAGTTATTTTACCTTTGAAATTGAAGTTGAGAAAGCTTAAGTGACTTTCCTCAGTCATCCAGTTGACTTGCAGTCTAGTTGCCCCTAGTGTACATGTCTTCAGGGTCCGGGCTCAGTGTTTTTTTAATCTTTATGTTTATAGACTATTCTGACCAAGGTGTTGGGCATATGTTTAACTTAATGTCAAAGTGCAACTGCTTAGAAGAGTTCTAGTAAAGTGAAGATGAGATGATCACAATGTCTCCAATATTTCTGTTGGGTAGAGATCACTAAACAGATACAGTCAATTTATTTCCTCTTGGAAACATTTTTGAGTTCTTATATTCTAAATCTTGTTCTGTTTCTCTCCCAACTATGCTTCAGTTTTACCAAGGCTTTTGGTTTCTGGAAGTTGTTCTTGTTGTCAAGCTTTTAGGCATTTACTATGCAGTTTGCTTTGTTTGGAACACTCTTCCCTGCTACACCCCTATTCACCTTAGCTTTTCTCAGCTAAGACTTGTGTCTGCCGGAGAGCCTTTCCTCAATCCCACATCTGCTGTAGTGCCCCTGCTGTGTCCTTCTGTTTCAATGCTTAGTGCCCTGTAACTGCCTGTCTGCTGTCCCCAGTGGTATTGTACTGTCTGAGGGTACCAGGCCATTCCCTGTTCTGCCATCAGTGCCTCTGTGAATACTGAAATGCTTACAAATCATTGTTTCTGTATGTCATGATCTTCTCCACCTGTGTTAGGCCTTGGAGTCCTGGCGAGAACTACTTCTCTGAAGAAAGTGAAATTAGGAGTGTGACTAGTCCCAACAAAGTTCTCAATCTCTGTGCCTTAACAAAACAATATCTTTAAACTCTCTGGAAATACTGAGTGATATCTTAGTGTATTTATATTTTTATGCATATTTTCTATTTATTTAAACTTACTTTTTAAACTTTTCCTGTATAGGCTTGTTTTTGTGATGAACATACAAGGAGCAAGGTGTTTAAGCAGGAAAAAGGAAAGCAGCCTCCTTGCCCTAAATGTGGACATGAAACTCAGGAGACTAAAGATCTTAGCATGTCAAGTAAGGATCTTCTTAAGATACTAATGGAGTGATTTGGGTTTTTTTGTTTGTTTGTTTAGACAAGGTTTATCTCTTTCTCTTTATTTTTTAAATTGCCTCTTCCATTTTGAAATTTTTTAAATTGCCTCTTCCATTTTATTGGAGAGTAAGAAGCAGTCAGTGCAGTTCACATAGTGTTTTTATATTATGTTTTATTTTATGTTCTCCTAAGGAAGTTGGATTTTACAGCCTTATAAAATATGTGGGTACAATTTTTCAATTTAACTTAAGGAAAATACCAACATTCACTTTGATATTTGGTATTTTTTCTAGTTAATGACAGGGAGGGACTACAATGAAAAAAGTGACTTTTGTTTTTACTAAGGCTTCCTTATTAAACAATTGAATTGCTATAAATCCTTAATATTCAAGAGGTGGTAATCTTCATTGCTTAGAAGACAAATTCATTCTGAAGTTATTCTTAGGGGTGTAACATTTGGCCACAATGCTTATCATGTGATACATTATTATCATAGGAAATTATTTTATGGGTTTTATGAATTTTTTATGAACAATAAGACTACCACAAACATGCTTACAATAATGCAGCTCATGTTTTGTTAAGCAGATGTTTGACTCTTCACTAAGCATGTTGGAATGGAGCCATAGTTCTAAGTGACTAACAGTACTTTATTTAATCAAAGATGTAGTTGTACAGTGAGGTTAGAGTGGTGATTTTGCTGATTACACCAAATTTTGTTCACTCCTAAAGAAGGAGAAATGAACAGTTGTTTCCTAGGTCATCTGCATTATAAAGTAGCTTTCTTAAGATGAATGTGATGACATGAAATCAGCTGTGTTCTAAGATTTACATGATTCAAAAAGAAACTTTTGGCCAGGCGTGGGGTTGCACACCTGTAATCCTAGTACTCGGAGGTTTGAGGCCAGCCTCAGCAACTTACTGAGGCCCTCAGAAACTTAGTGAGACCTTGTTTCAAAAATAAAATATAGCTGGGTATGGTGGCGCACCCATGTAATCCCAGTGTTTGTGAGGCTGAGACAGGAGGATCACAGGTTTGTGGTTAGCCTCAGCTACTTAGTAAACCCTTCTACAATTTAATGAGACCCTGTTTCAAAATAAAGAATAAAATAGGGCTGGGGGTATAGCTCAGAGGTAGAATGCTCCTGGGTTCAATCCCCAGTATGAAAAATAAATAAACTTTTGATTGACCAAATGAAGAATAGTTTAATTTCTAACATTCCTTGTTATTGTTGGGGACTTCTGTTGGTCTGGCTTTGTTTTCTAACTTTCTGATAGTGAAATGGTACCATAGTGTATTATATGCCACAGCTCCTTAATAGCTGGATCTTGAGCAAGGCTCGGTCCAATGGATTCCTGCAAGGCAGTTGATTCCAAAAAGGAGTGTGTGGCATATCCCGCTTTGCATTATGTTATATTCTGGAAATTTTGGGTCCTTTGGGTTTTGTTTTTACATTAATTATAAGGGAAAATTTCTCAGAAACAGATGGTGGCTGAAAAGTGATTTCTTTGTATTAGCTAAAAAAATAGTACCTTCAGACAAACAACATAAGAAATTCTATAATCACTTACAAACATTATCAAAACACATGCAGTCCTTGCTACTCCTACATTTCTTTCCCTGAGCTTCACAGACTAAACTAACAAAGACATATGGGCTTAAAAAGCCCTCTGTCTTCTGGAGAACAGATAAGGTGTTACGGCCCTCCCTTTAACACCTGCTTAACCTTCAGAAAATAACTTTACTGTCTCAAACTGTCTGGCTGTCTGCCTGTTAGTAGCCTCAAGGTTAGGCTTCACTATAAAGTAAAAAAAAAAAAAAAAAAAAAAACATATATATATATATATATTTATATAAATATATAAAATATATATTTATAAAAAATATATATATATTTATATATTTATATATATATATATAAAATAAAAACAGCTATTGGAGAACAACAAAGTAGATGCACTTCCTGAATTCCTCTGGTGTGCGTATTCTTACAACCTCATCTCGATCCACACTTGTCAACATACCCCCGACACCTGCCTAGGGCTGGACCCCAGCAATTATATGTTGTGGTGTGTACATTAACCCACTGTATATGAGAATTAGGTTAATATGGTATACCTTTTATTGGAGAGTAAGAAGCAGTCAGTGCAGTTCACATAGTGTTTTTATGTTACAAAAGGAAATGAGGTTGTAGAGATGTAAAGCTAAAATACCAGTGTCTGTCCTTTGTAGCACGCTCCCTGAAATTTGGCAGGCAGACTGGAGAGGAGGGAGATGGAGCTGCTGGGTATGATGCCTACTGGAAGAACCTCTCGTCTGACAAGTGTGCAGAGGCCGGCTACTATGAAGAGGAGGAGGAGGACGAGGCGGAGGATGATGAAGAGGAAGAAGATGAAGGTGGAAAAGACTCAGATGCTGAGCCATCAGATCTGTTTACTAATTTGAATTTAGGAAGGACCTATGCCAGTGGCTATGCTCACTATGAGGAACAGGAGAACTAGGAGAGCTGCTTGCCTGCTGGCAGTGTGTGTGACAAGAACAGAAGATGGAGCATGTGAGTGTTCAGAAGTCCTGTCACTTGGGCTCTTGCAAATGCTAGTTACACGTCAAGGAGTAGGGCTTGGCATTTTTATAGGAATTGATAATCAGGCTTTTAGTGTACAAGAAATGAATTTCTAGTGTAAGATGATTATTGATCCCAGGCAAATGAAGTATCATGGATTGAATTGTTACTGACTTCAGGAATCTAGTAGGTTTGGCCAATTGGATATATATATGGTAAAGAGAATGGTAATATATTTATTTGAAATCAAATTACTGTTTTTATTGAAAACACTGCTTATAAATTGAGTTATCTGATTTTGTAAAATGTAATGGGTCAAATGGATTACTGTATTTTTCCTTTTATGTATTTCACAGAATGAAAGTCATGTTATATTCTAAATTTTCATTAAATACTCATATTATTGTAAGTAGTCATGCATGTTTTAACAATTGACTCATCCATCTCTTCACGATGTGTGTGCCGAGCAGTACCTGTTATTAATACCTAAATATATTGACAAAGGTGACTAACCAATTTTTAGAGACAGTACCAGAAACAATATTACAGATGCTTTACCTGGGAAATTTTATTTCTTTTTGAATAAATCTTGTATTTCCCTTAAATACTATTGATAATTTAATTTCTTGTTCTCAGTTTTTTCAACTTATTTTGTAAAGTAAAGTATTCTAATTTTTTTTTTATATAAACTGGTCAAATTTTTGCCTTATATGGAAATAACAGACTAATTATGTGGTGGTGGACACCAAGGATGGTAAGTGGAGAACTGACAGTCCCTGGTATAAGTTCAGTTGTTACCACGGACAGTAACAATGAATTGGGATGATGTCATGAGAGAAGGGAAAGCAGCCTCTGACTGGCTGATATGGATGTGTGGAGAAAATTTGGATGGCTATTGCTGTGGCATCCTCTGTTCTACCAAAACAGTAGCTGAAGGCAATAACTGGAAAGCCAGAGGGCCTATGGTTGCGTGTGAAAAAGCTTTTCATGTCTTATTGCAAGAGGGCTGAGAAGACAGGGCCAAGCCCGAGATGTAGCATTGCGAGTACGTAAGCTTCAAAGGTAGTTGCCAGTTATTATGTCAAAATCAGAGCATGACTTGGGAAAACCTGAGATCCTAAAATTGAAGCATCTAAATGGATGCTGCTTGTTATGGTTTAAGTTTAGAATCCCCCCACCTCTGCCCCACCCTCTGCCAAAGCTCATGTGTTGAAAGAATGGCCCTCAATGCAGAGGTCAAGCATGGCTGGAGGTGGCTCAGGGAGATGGTATGACTTCATCAGAATGGCTTTTGGAAGCATGGAAAAAGCAATGACCCATTCTGGGCTAGGATTACTATGACACATGGCAGAGGAAAGGATTTAAAAGGTTGAGACAACTGAGTCTGCTGGAAGGGATAGGCTGTCCAGCTGGGAGATCCAGCCAATGGTTATGTCCCATGAGAAGGCTCAGTGCAGATGGAGACATCGCTTAACCAGGCCACAGAGACACACAAGGCATGAGCATCACTGAAAAGTTGGAAATAACTCTGCAGGCCAGTTCTGCCAGAAGGGAAAACTTACGGAGCCCAGCTTGCTGGTGACAGTGTGATCCGACTGAAAAATAGTGGCTGAGTGGCAGTGCCTCGTTGCTGAACGTCAGTGGGTCACAATGTATAATGACTTTCAAAGGAATGGTAGCCAAGGGGACCTCACCTGCAGAAGGTTAATACAATGCTCTAGGGGCAAAATAAGTGTGTGGCCAAGAATACAACTGTAGAATGAGACAAAATTAGGGACAGATGACATGAAGGATGAAGCTGGTCAACTTGATAAAAAGTTCCCATTTCTTGCTTGGTTTCTGGACCTGAGTCAGTTTTCAGACCTGGAGTCCGCTGGCTGAAGAGGAAGGACTGCAACACCATGGCATCTCTACAAGGTAGTGGTTCCCTCACTGCTTTCCCCAAAGATCTGCAGTCATTTAATAATTCTAACCTTGGAATACGTGGCATGTTAGACACAGAGTCTGAAACTCAGTATCCTTATGGCTTCCCTGATAGAGTGAGGGGGGACTTTAGTAACAAAAGGAGTCTTGGCCAAGTTGAAGCATCCAGTGATTCCACTAGGTATATGAAAGCCTCTGAAATGAACTGCCTGTGCTAGTCAGTTTTCTATCACTGTAACAAAATACTTGAGATAGCCTATGAGAGGGAAGGTTCATTTGGGCTCAGTTTTGGAGGTTCCAGTCCATGATAGGTTGGCTGTGGTGCTTTGGGTCTGTGGTGAGGCAGTACATCATGCTGGGTGTGTGTGATGGAGCAGAACCACTCTCCTCCTGGCCAGGAAGCAGAAGACAGAAAGGAGTGGTGAGGATCCCATTATCACCTTCAAGGGGACTCTCCTAGTGACTTAATGACCTCCCACTAAACCCCACATCTTAAAGGTTCTTTCATTCCCAACAGTGTCACTCTGGGTCCAAGTCTTTAATACATGGACCCTTGGGGGATAATCCAGATTCAAACATAGAACTACCCTCATCCTTTCCTCATGCCAGCCCAAAGTAATCAACAGTGGTCTTACCTACAGTGAGGGCAGAACTTAGTGCCACTCTCAGGGATCTAAAGGATGCAGAGATGACAGTCCCATTGTATCTACATTAGTTCACCATCTGGCCCCACAGAAACTGGACAGATCCTGGAGAATGGCTGTAGACAACTGCAAGCTCAACTAAGTAATAGCCTTGATTGAAACTGCTGCACCAGATGCGGTATCTTTGTTAGAGCAGATATGCACAACTACAGTATATGGAACAGCATCCTGGGCTTTACAAATGCATCCTTCTCTATTAAAAAGGGGGAAACGAAACAATTTGCATTCACATGTAATGGACCATATGTTTATAATTTTGTCCTGTGTCTTTGTCCACTATGCCGCTTCATCCTAAAGGACTTAGACCTATTATGTAATGACCTTAATGTTGATGAAGCTGGATGAACGAGAAGTGGCTAGAACATTGAGGTCTTAAGAAGTCACCTGTGTTCCAGAGGGAGGAGATAAATCTCATGAACTTCCAGGAGACAAACCCTATGGATTTCATGCCACACCCATAAAATTTCAGGATTCTAGTGATGAGGTATAGGACGGTGCATCTTCTCTAAAGTAAGAAACAAACGACGATACATATAGCTCAGCCTGTATAGAGAAGGATGTGCTCAGCGAGCCTCCTTGAGTTGCAGAGGGTGCATATTCCACACCTGAAATGCTGCCTGCTGGGGTGCTGTGGGGGAAGCCCTGTTTTCTGGACCACAGGAAGATGCTATTGTATGGGAGATGTGAGTGATAGGCTGAGTGTGTTGTGGAGTTTGTGGGAAGCTGCAGTAAGAGAATGACAATGCTGGTCCATGGGGTTAGGCCACCTGCATTACAAGACATACATATCCGCTGAGTTAGACAGCATGATCTTCAACTCACCAGTGCTGATCTAGTTACAACCACTGCTGAAGCCTGTCAGCAACAGAAGTGAATGGTGAGCCTCTGGTGAGGCTTGGTTGCTTTGGGGGACTGATCAGAGGAAGGCCAGTGCTTGTTTTCAGTGGAATAGACTCATTCTGGGAATGAACTTGCCTTCCATCTTACAGGTCCTCAACCACCATCAGCACCTGAGAGCGTGCGGAGTGTTTAATTCACTGGTATGAGATCCTAAACAACATGACTGAGGTCAGGAGATCATCGTTAACATGAAGGATAGGCCTGAGCCCACGAGGTCCGTTGGTCATATCACATATACACCACCCAGCAACTTCCTGTCTGATCTGTTTGCAGTGTTATGCGGAGGACAGGTAAGCAGTAGCTAAGATGCAAGCCTCTGCCAGATTTGACACCATCTTTCAAGACCCAAGTGTGCATGGAATCAAACATACTTCTATCCCACTGTGCTTCCAATAGTCAAAAGTGCATGTGTGATAGGATGAACAATGTCACCCCAAAATTCATGTCTACTTGGAACCTCAGAGTCTGATTGTATTTGGAAGTAGAATCTTTACAGATCTAATTAGTTAAAGAGGAAGTCATACATGGCTAGAGTAACCCTAAGTCCAAAACTTATATCCTTATAAGAAGAGGAGAGCACACAGACACAGGAAGGAGGCCATTAGAAGATGCCAAGGATTTCCAGCAGCCACCAGAAGCCGAGAGGGAAACATGGAACTGATCATTTTTCAGACCCTCCAATTCCTTAATTTCTGACTTTTGGCTTCCTGAACTGTGACAAACTAAATTTTTGGTTGTTTTAAGTCACCCAGTGTGTGGTCAGCTGTTACAATCTCCCTAGGAAACTAACATGCCTGGGAACTAAGGACAGAAACAGGGGCGGCCTTCACTTCCCACGAGTCCCTGGGGCATCTGCTTCTTCCTTCCTATTGCATTTCCTTCTGGATGCCTAGAATTCTGTGTCCTCATCGGGGCCCTTTTTTCAGAGGACCCAACACATTCCCCATTGAATTAAAAGCTATATCTGCTACCTTGGTATTTGGGGCTCATTATATCCAGGCACCAACAGGCAAGATGAGAATTCTGGGCTCTAGCTGATTTACTTGGGCTTTCCAGGCGTTTGTTTGCCCACTTGGACCATAAACAGACATACGTGGGCATGACCAACAGCCCCAGCCTGTGAAGGGCTAGATAACTTGGGGACTGGAATTTGGGTCATGCCACCAGGTTAGTCACTGAATCAGCAGAGCCAGGAGCCATTATGTAGCTTCCAGGTCTGCCTCAGTTGCAGAGCTGCCTTGCATGGCTGAGCATCTATCTGGTGATGGGCTGACTGAGTTAGCTGTTTTGGCTGAATTATAACATAGCTATTAAGTTAATACCATTATATAGGATCTAACTGCTGACACTTAAGAACATGGAGTAAAGATTTTCCTCCTCTGCACTTTGGTCATGGTTTGCAAACTCTTGGCTGGAATATTGTAATGATGTGTGCAAGAATGACCTCTCCAAGCACCTACAAACTTCGACTCATGGAGAATGTATTAGTCCACTTCAGCAAGTGAATAGACCATAAAGCATATGCACACCTGTGCTTCATGGAATGACCCTGGTTACTTATTTGCCTAATGGGAACAATTTAAAGAGTAAAACTTAATATATTAAGTCCTAATAATATTTTGTGGAATAATGATAAGTCAGACATATCGAGGCATTCTTAATAAGAAATCAGAGTTAAGACACAATGCACATCTAGGTGGGGCTGTTTTTGACAAGGAATTTTTGTGCAAAAGCAAAATCACATGCTGACAGCAATTTGCTAAGTTGTGTAATACTATTTATCTAGCAACAGTAGCATTTTTATCTCAAGTCAAGGTAAAGTTGAGCTAGGATTTGTCACATACCCATTATCCAAATATGAGCATGTGAGGACAAAAGAAAGGTTTAAAGATAAGACATTATTTAAGTTCTTTAAAGCTTGAATTTTATTAGAGTTAATAAGAGGCAATACCATGCTAACAGTAGCTAAAGTTCGTCAGGTGTTTGCTCTACGGCCAAGTTGCTCTCCCTGCATGAGTTCAGAGCGTTCTCATAACAGAAACTAGGCCCTGAAGTTAGCTCCCGAGGTCAACCATGGAGTGTGCTCACCCAGCTCCAATAACCACACCACTGTTGCTGCTGCTGCTATTACAAATGAAAGGGCCATGGTTTCTACCATTAACTCCCTTTCACTTACAACTCAATGGCATCTCTTGCCACGTGTTTTAGGATTTTCAGTTGCCACCGAGATATGGGATGCAGGTGCTGAACTTGCTCAAGGTCCACATTTTTTTGTTTTTGTTTTTGTTTTGATACTAGGGGTTGAACCCAGGGGTAGGTTGCCTCTGAGCTACATCCCAACCCTATTTTTTATTTTCTCCTTTTAAAAGCAGGGTTCCATTAAATAGCTGAGGGCCTCTCTAAATTGCTGAGACTGCCCTCAAATTTGAAGTCCTCCTGCCCTGTCTCCCAAGTATTGGGTGGGTCCACTTTTGAGTAATGGAGAAAGATGTCTCGTGAAACTAAGAAATCAGCTTGTCACAATACTCCGGCCCTCAGGAATCCTGCCTGGGAGCTTTCTCTCCACTTTGTCACTCTTTTGATCATCCCTGTGTCACTGGGATTGCACATTAAATACAGTACTTTCTAAGAAGACGAGGCTAAAGAAGGTAGAAGTTATTAATACCAGGCTAAATGTATGCTTAAGAAAAGTATTAAAAAAATAGGATATAGAAAGATAGAAATAAATGCTGGGGTAACTGTAGAAAGATTTAAAGAAGATCCATGTAGAGAAGGGTAAGTTATATATGAATTAGCTTAGATAAAACATTTCAAAATGAACAAATATTAAATGTGTTCTTTAAATAAGTAAATAAACAACCTTGGGGGCCATACATGTTTTTTGTTGCAGTAGGCAACATTTTCTTTAGAAGCCATTTGAAATTTGTAGGCAGCACCATAATTTTGATTCATAATTGATATGTCTCAGCTTAGCACCACTGGCTCCAAATGATTCTTGGCTTTTCCAGAAATTAAATTTAGGAATGTTTGAAGAATCAACATGTCAAATCTTTTGAAGACATCTGTGTGGAATTACAAAAGAGGATTTTCAAAAATGTTCTCAGTACCTTTAGAATAAATCATGTTCCAAACTGATTTCAAAGGCACACCCGGTATTTTCAATATGAAACTACTGTTATATTTGCATACATTTTACTGATTCATTTTTTATTTAGGGATCAAATATTGTTTTAATTCTGGGTTTATTACTTGCAGTTAAAATATTAACTTATTTTCCTATGTTTCCAAGTCTACAAAGAGAGGTAATAAAAAGCTCTCTTGATGATTAAATAGGTTAGAATGGCAACTATCAAGAACACAAACAACAACAAATGCTGGCGAGGGTGTGGAGAAGTGGGAACCCTAATACATTGTTGGTGGGATTGCAAATTAGTGCAACCACTTTGGAAAACAGTATGGAGGATCCTCAGACGAATGGGAATGATCCTACCATATGATCCAGCGATCCCTCTACTGGGTATCTACCCAAAA
>PVLC010002817.1:81981-107930 GCA_004027655.1 Graphiurus murinus | reverse complement strand
GCTTGTAATCCCAGCATTCGGGAGGCTGAGACCGGAGGATCCGGGTTCGCGGCCAGCCTCAGCTACCTAGTGAGGCACTCCGCAACTTAGTGAGACTCGGTTTCAAAATAAAGAATAAAAAATGGGGCTGGGGGTATAGCTCGGAGGTAGAATGCCCCTGAGTTCAATCCCCAGTACCGCCAAAAAAAAAACAAAAAAACAAAAAAACCAAAAAAAAAAAAAAAAAAAAAAAAAAAAAAAAAAAAAAAAAAAAAAAAAAAAAAAAAAAAAAAAAAAAAAAAAAAAAAAAAAAAAAAAAAAAAAAAAAAAAAAAAAAAAAAAAAAAAAAAAAAAAAAAATAAAAGAGCAGATGTAACTTTGAAAGTCAGTTTAAAAAGTTGGGACGTCCTGTTCCTAATCAGAGCCATTGCACGAGGGAACAGTAATTGAGTTTTGTTGCCATATCCTTGATTCCTAGAATGATGGTTTATTCATGCTGGGCCCCTTTGGACTGAACAACATTCCATGCTTTACCAGTTTTCATGACTTACCACGTTCTTGTAAAGAAATCAAAGTTACGACTTTAAAGATGCCCTGATATTTTCCTAAACATTAAATTTAATAACAGGCAATAAAAATTTACATTAGGTGCTATTAAGAAATGTATTTCTCTATTTGAGACTTCTATGTTTAAGTTGTCAGAAATGAAGATAACATATTTGTTCAAATTTGCTGGCTGTTTGACAGGAAACCATGAGTATTCATCTTTTTATTTTAGTCAAAGAAAAATGCCGTAAGTTCCTATAATTCAGCCAAACCATAGTGGCATACACTTGTAATCCTAGTACTTGGGAGGCTAAGACAGGAGAATTACAGGGTCAAGGACAGCTTCAAGTAGCAAGACTCAAGCCAGGTGTGGTGGCGTACATTTGTCATTCCAGTACTTGGAAGGCTGAGACTGGAGGATCACAGGTTCAAAACCAGCCTCAGCAACTTAGTGGTGAGGCCCTCTGCAACTTAGACCCTGTTTCTAAATAAAAGACTAAAATAGGGCTGGTGGTGTAGCCCAATAGTAGAATGCCCCTGGGTTCTATCTCCAGTAACAAACACACACACTCTGCAACTTAGACCCTGTTTCTTTTTTTTTTTTTTTTTTGCGGTACTGGGGATTGAACTCAAGGGCGCTCTACCTCCGAGCTACACCCACAGCCCTATTTTTTATTCTTTATTTTGAAACCGGGTCTCCCTAAGTTGCGGAGTGCCTCACTAGGTAGCTGAGGCTGGCCACGAACCCGGATCCTCCGGTCTCAGCCTTCCGAATGCTGGGATTACAAGCGTGCGCCACCACGCCCGGCTTAGACCCTGTTTCTAAATAAAAGACTAAAATAGGGCTGGCGGTGTAGCTGGGTAGTAGAATGCCCCTGGGTTCTATCTCCAGTAACTAACACACACACACACATGACTGATCCCCAGCAAGTAGCAGGACTCTCAGCAAATTATAAGACCTTGCTTCAAAACAAAAACAGGGCTGGGGGTGTAGGTTGGAGGTAGAATGCCCCTGGTTTCAATCCCCAGAACCATCTTACACACACACACATTCCTATAGCAAAAGTATCACTTCTAATTTGATAACAATCCAATCAGCTTTAATAAGGTGAATTTTAAAAGGATAATCTATAAAAAAGGAGTGAGTTAATGTCCTGGTGCAATTCTGGCTCCTGCCTGCCTTCTCACAACTTACGTGCTATTTTTTTTTTTTTTTTTTTTTGCAATACTGGGGATTGAACTCAGGGGCATTCTACCTCCGAGCTATACCCCCAGCCCTATTTTTTATTCTTTATTTCAAAACAGGGTCTCACTAAGTTGCAGAGTGCCTCACTTGGTGGCTGAGACTGGCGTGCGCCACTTCGCCCAGCTACGTGCTGTATTTTAAGTAACATCACAGGGTAGAGACTGATAAGAGTTATTTTCAGTTTGGTGAACCTGTGTTTCCTATGGTGGATTTTCTTGTTTTCTCCCCTCTAGTATCCTAGGAGATGAAGTAATGGGAATCTGGTCTAGACATGCTGAGAAAGGCGACATCAACTGTGCCTGTGTCTCTCATTCAGGAATCAGCCTTGTAACAGGAGATGACTTTGGCATGGTTAAGTTATTCGACTTCCCATGTCCAGAAAAATTTGTAAGTCTGTGTCTTGTTTGTTGTGTGTGTGTGTGTGTGAGTGTGTTTACTAGAGATTGAACCCAGGGCCCTCTACCACAGAGCTTCATCCTCTTAGCTCCCCCTTTTTTGCAGCACTAGGGATTGAACCCAGGGGCATTCTACCTCTGAGCTACACCCCCAGCCCTGTTTTTTAGTCTTTATTTTGAAACAGGGTCTAAGTTGCAGAGTGCCTCACTAAGTAGCTGAGGCCCCTTAGCCCTTTTTATTTTTTAGCGATGGTCTGGCTGGCCTCAAACTCTCAAGCCTCCTGCCTTATCCTCCTGAGTTGCTGGTATTGCAGGTCTGCACCACTATGGTTGGCTTATTTAGTATTTTTGCATCACTTTACTCCCAATTTACATGTCTGATTATTAGTACATTTTCCCAAATATTTAAAATGTGTTGTGATCTGAAAATGCTATACTTTAAAATTTCTATTGCTAGTTGGGCATGACGGCGCATGCTTGTAATCCCAATCCTTGGTAGGCTGGTAGAGGAGGATCGCAGGTTCATGGCCAGCTTCAGCTACCTTGAGGCCCTCTGCAACTTAGACCCTGTTTCAAAATAAAGAATAAACAGGGCTGGGGGTGAAGCTTGGAGGTAGAATGCCCCTGGGGTTCAATCCCCAGTTCCACAAAAAGAAAAATATCTATTTCTGATTTTCAACTGCCTAAATCTGTTTCCCTAGCCGAGCGTGGTGGCACAAGCCTGTAATCCCATACTTGGGAGGCTGAGACAGGAGGGTCACAGGTTTGAAGTCATCCTCAGCAACTTAGCGAGACCCTATTTCCAAACAAAAAATAAACTAAGGCTGGGGTTGTAGCTCGGAGGTAGAATACCCCTGGGTTCAATCTCCAGCACCACAAAAAATAAATAAATCCATCTCCCTAAAATGCTATTAATAACAAATCTTTCCCTCTGGTAACACCATCTTAGGAAACCACCCTAATAAAGTTCTGATGAGCTTTTCAAAAAACCTTTAATCAATTATCAAGTTTCAAATACTTTTCTTTAGAGAAAAATTTTCAGAGACCTGGAGACATCTGACTGCTCAACTAACCTAGTGTGTGTTAAGTGCAAATCTCTTAGCAACTCTAAGAGCATTTTAATCATTGACTATAGTCCCTAATATCTCCACGGCTTTGGTGATGAGAGTTTACGGTCCTTAATAGGAACTTCTAACTTTTGTGTACATCAAACACCCTGAGTTTTGTCTGTCATTGTTTTTTAGGCAAAGCACAAAAGGTTCTTGGGTCATTCGCCCCATGTGACAAATATTCGCTTCACCAGTGGTGATCGACATGTCATCAGTGCCGGAGGGGAGGACTGCAGGTCAGTAGCTTTCTTTGTGTATGTGTGTGGTACTGGGGATTGAACTCAAGAGGCATTCTACCTCTGCACTACACTCTTAGCCCTATGTCATTTTTATTTTGAAACAGGGTCTCGTAGGTTGATAAAAGTCTGACTACTTGCTGAGGCTGTCCTCGAACCTGCAATCCTTCTGTCTCAGCCTTCCAAACAGAGATTACAGGCATGTACCACCAAGCCCAGCTAATAGCTTTAAGAGATTTAACATAACTTCTGTAAGCTCTGCTTAATGAACATTATAAGAAGGTAGCATGTACTTATGTAGATACAGAATAAAAACACGTAAAAATTTTATGAATGACTTGAAAGGTCAATTGAAAAACAAATTAAACTGTTCTGAAAATCTAAGCTGGGCATGGTGGCTCACTCTTGTAATCCGAGCATTTGGGAGGCTGAAACTGGAGAATCTGGGTTCGCGGCCAGCCTCAGCTACCTAGTGAGGCACTCCGCAACTTTGTGAGACCCTGTTTCAAAATAAAGAATAAAAAATAGGGCTGGGGGTATAGCTTGGAGGTAAAATGCCCCTGATTTCAATCCCCAGTACTGGGGAAAAAAAAAAAAATCTAGCAATGTAATGAATTACCTTCATTTTTTTTTTCCTCCCTGATTGCAGTTTATTTGTCTGGAAATGTGTACATATGCCTCACTGAAAGAATGGATGCTGAGAAGACCACACAAATTCAAAGCCTTTAGAGACCAGAATTACAGAGAAGGAAAACTACCAAAACCAAACTCTGCATGGTCAAGTGGTGCTAACTAGACTGTAATGGAGAAACGCCTAGAATTGCCCAAAGGGCAGAAGATTGCTAAATTCACAACATTTGCTGTATGCACTGTTCATAACCCATACACTGCCAGATAATTACATGTTAAGTAAGGATTGCATAATTAGTGGTAAAAGCCACCCCTCTACTAAGGAGTGTGCAATTCTGGCAGACCTGCCGAGGAAATTAGGGTATAAACTCCTCAAAACAAAGAACCAAAACCCTAAACTTAAAACTCAGCTTAGAAAATTTTATTATTTTTTTTAGTAAACCTTTTAGCACTTCTATTTTATTTTCAATGAAATATTTTATCTTTGTATTTCCATTAGGAAAAGAAAAAAGCCCGTTACCCTAAAGGATCAGTTTTCAAAAGGCAAATGTTTCCCCTAAGGCAAAAGACACAATTGTGCTTTCCTGAGTACATGTCTAGTTCTGGAACAGACCCTAAGTTAGTAGTATGGGACTGCTGCTGCATTTTCACTTTTGAGCTGTGGACCTTTGTGTGAGAAGCCATCTGTCACTGGCACTGAGAGCACGATGGCAGCCTCATCACTGGGAACATTCTGTGACGACCGGTCACTCCCAGAGGCATACAGCTTTATTAAAGGTCTTCAGAGAGCAACAGTATTTCACTGGAAAAGAGTACTACATATTAAAGATGTAGTCTAATATATAAACATTTGACAACAAAAGCATTAAATTGACACTTTAAAATTATAGAAGAATAAGATTTTTATAGCTTTTTTTCTACTGGAAAACTGTTAGATGTATGCCACCCCCATAAACTAATTTCCAAAATGAATGAATCCAGGTCTATTTGAAAAACTTGTCAGAATTCCTTCTTAGTGGATTTGGGCTGAATTCTTAGATCCTTATTCCTTTTTACTTAAATGCTGCCAAAGATCAGTACTCACATTCAGGAATTTGCTCATTAGCCTATCTATAGTTTCCTGAAGACTGAAGATTTGTAGATTGCTATTTAAAAATATATTTTTCTAAGTGTAAAGAAGCTGAATATGCTCTACTGGTCCTGTTAATTTTTATTTTACTGTTAATTTTTCTTTGTAGTTGCTGAGTATGGTGGCACGCACCTGTAATCCCATTACTTAGGAGACTTGAGACAGGAGGATAACAGGTTCAAGGCCAGCCTCAGAGCAAGGTAGTGAGACCCTGTTCCAAAATAAAAAGTAAAGAAGGGCTACCTGGGGGTGTAGCTCAGAGGTAGAATATCCCTGGGTTCAATTTCCAGTTCCAAAACAACAACAAAACAAAAGGCAGTATAAATAGAGCCCCTCAAGTTTCTGGAATCTCCAGTATCTATTTTCTGTGGCTAAACTGCATCACAGAAAACCCAACAATGATTGAACCTGGTCAGTTTTAAAGTTTCAAGGACTAAGAGGTCAAGAAGCTTGAAACCTAAGACTATATACTGTCACTTCATATCAAAGGATTCTCCCAAGACAGGCATGGTGGCACAAACCTTACTCAGGAGGCTGAGGCAAGAGGATCTCAAGTTAGGAGGCCAGCCTGGGCAGCTAAGCAAGACCCTGTTTCAAAAGGGCTGCAGATGTAGCTCGATGGCAGAGCACTTGCCTAGTATGCTCCAATCCTCAGTACTGGGGGCAGGGGGGAGGGGGGTTCTCCTAAATTAAGCCAGATTTTCAAATACATTTATATTTAGTTTCTACTTGATGTGTTTTATAAAAGTGGTAGTAAATTAAAGGAACCCCCCCTACAGCCACACTTCCATTAAAAGAAAATTTGAGCCTGTTGTATAGTTTGAAATTTTACCTCTATGGAAGTTAAGTTTGCCAGTTTTTGGCTACAGAGAAATTTCAGTTTCATTACAGTACACAGAGACTATAATCCTAAACAAGTGAGTTATAGCATAAAATTGCTTCCATTATATTTTTGTACTTGAAAGTGGCCGACCTGTAAATCAGCCTTAAAATAACACTGCTGTGGAAGTCTTAGGACTAAAGGACATGTCAGGTGTAAGCAGACATCTTCTGATCGCCTTTCTGTATTAGCCACCATGAAGGGAAGGGAAGGAAACAGGATAGACCACATAGAATCTGCCCTGTATTTTTTTTAGCCCAGAGAATTATTTTTGTGTATAGTACCTGAGCTCCTGGATTTGTAATGTGAGCCTGCTGGCCACTGTAGTCCTGTTGCTTTAAGTCTTTAAACACACGCCAAAGCACACCGTGCACTCTGGTCCCATTCACTTCACCACCACTGACCAGGCTCATTCTTTTCCTTTGTTTGGTGTTTAAGAGTTCATTTTAGCTTGCCCTTACACCTTAGCAACTGAAAGATGAAACTTAAATGTGTTTTGAGTCAATAGCTATTAAATAGTACAACAATTTCGGCATGTTATCTCCTTGTAAAAGGAGTGATCTAAACCACTTGTTCTCCACTTATGGTATTTATAATGGAACTGTGAGAACTACGTCCCTTTTATAAATAATGATAGTTGAAAATCTGTATTTCCAGAAATTTAATCAACTTCAGATTTCTTCAGAGATGTAAAGCACCTCACCATTGGAAGGAACAAATGCCTTAAATTCAAGAGTACACTTAGAAGGAAGTGGGGCTGTCATCCAACCTGAGCCTAGCAGAGCATGTTATGCATTTGTGTGCTTCGTTTTTTTGGTGTTTCAAGTTCTCGTTCTGAGACCAGCACCACCAAGTGCTGCTTACCAAATGGCTTAATGAATGGTTAACTCTATCTTCTCCCAATGGAAACGCAATGACAACAGTAGAAAGCTGGGTTTGTGCTCTTAAACATCGGCTTTTATAGATAAGGGTTTATCATTCATCCTTCCGGTATATGATTAAGCAAGTGAATGAACTTTTTTTTACAGTTAAATTTGGTCCTCAAAATGTTTTGAGTCTTTATTTTCCCTTCTGCATTAATTTAATTCACTCTTTACTAACCACTTCTTAAGCTTTAACTTTTAAAAACACTACTATACATCAAGTCTTTGAGATCAGTTACCATTAGTTATTTAATTCTAAAGCATTTGACACGTCTTGCCTTAACAATTTTAAAAACCACACACAAAACTCCATAATTAATACAATAGGCCAAAAGTTTCAACCTATTTTGCAGTTTACCCATTTGATCTCTGTAATTATATAGTTCTGTCATTTAAAATATACTACCTAAATCTAATTTTTACATTTCAAAAATTATCTTCAGTAGTAACTAAGTATATTTTCTGTGGAGTTATTTCTGAGAATGTTATTTTTCAGAATGTGGGAATATATATGTATATTTATAATCTTGTGAGTTTAAAGTCTGTTTTCTGGTACCTATGTATATACTTGTAAAAAATTTTGTATAATTTTGTGATAATGTAGTCCCCCCTCAAATTAAAAAAGCCTATGCTAATAGTAAATGAAAGCATTTTAAGGAGCTGTTCATATTTTTTGCAGCTGTTTTTCACCCTACATAAGGGGTGTAGGGACCATTTTACCAAAGTGGCACTCACACTGAGCGGCCTGTATATAACGCTTTTCAAACTAAATCATTCACAAATTAAAAAGCAGATTTGAATAACTTATTTTAAACTGCCTCTGCCTCAATACTTTTGGCCAGTCCTGTTTTCATGGTGGATGAAAAAATTTATCTTTGGGAAAAGTGACAGCTCAACTTTCAGAACGACACTCTCCTCACTACAGCCAGATAGCACTAAATTGCAGCACCACCGTCACTAACGATACTTAAACAGTAGTGTACAAACATGCCTTAAAGTACTTTAATAGAATGTAGCTTTTCCTTAACTGTCTTTTCACAGTCAAAACAAAACAACAAAAAAACACCCAATGTTTAAGTAATGTAACTACTTAATAAACTTACAAACTTGAAAAATTAGACACTTCAGATAGGCAATAAACTTCATATTATGAAAGCAATATATTCCGAGTTTCAAAGATTTGACAACTTCTGTAGAATATCTTTCATCAGTAGATGGAAACTTTCAAAATGCATGATCTTCCGCCAGGTAGGACTGGGTGTCATTCACTGAATAAACAGAACCAAAAATCATTGTAACTGTTTTACATCTATATGGATCATATAGTCAACTAAGAAGTTGAGTATTTTTAGACAATGAATATTGGCCATCAAATTATGTCAGATTTTGTAAAAGAATTCAATTATCTAAAGATAATAAAATATGCAATTCAATATATTCCCCCCCTTTTTGGGGGGGGGGGTGATTAAGGATTAAACTTAGGGGCATTCTACCTCCGAGCTACACCTCCAGCTCAATTTTATTTTTTGTTTTTGAAACAGAGTCTCCCTAGTTGCAGAGGGCCTCACAAGGTTGCTGAGGCTGGCTGCAAACCTGTGATCCTCCTGTCTCAGCCTCCCAAGTACTGGGATTACAAGTGTATGCCACCATGCTGGGCTTGAAATTTCCTTTCTATAGTTTAATTCTCCAATGTCTATGAAAACTGATTTGAGATTCATAAGTAAGTATACACACATATATTCATGCTAGCCTTAGTGTATGTTTGCTTACAATAGGAAATTAAAAAAGAAATCTGATCACTAGATAAAATTTGTTTCATATAGTACATTGTTTTTGTAAATGGTCCTTTTCTTTTCTTTTCTTTGTGGTACTGGGGATTGAACTCAGAGGCATTCTACCACTTTCTAGCTACACTCCCAGCCCGATTTTATTTCTTATTTGGAAACAGAGTCTTACTAGATTGATCAGAGTCTCACTACTTGCTGAGGCTGTCCTTGAAACTGTGATCCTCCTATCTCAAACCTCCCAAGTTACTGGGATTACAGGTGTGTGCCACCATGCCTGGCTTAAACAGCCCTTTTATAATTAAAAAACAGAAATAAAGTGGTAGTTTAATTCCTCCGGGTTTGTGTGATAATATACTTAAGAAACTATGTATTTGAAAAGACATCAGGGAGCTGGGCATGGTGGTGCACGCCTGTAATCCCAATACATAGGAGGCTGAGACAAGAGGACTGCAGATTCAAGGACAGCCTCAGCAAGTAGTGAGACCCTGTTTCACAAAAAAATAAAGCTGGGGTGTAGCTCAGAGGTAGAATGCCCCTGGGTTCAATCCACAGTATCATATTTTTAAAAAATCAGAAAAGCTAATTTTAATCTTTACCTGGTTTGAGGTCGAATCCATTTCAAGGCATGTCTTGGTGGTACAGTAATGGTGGGATGATAGAAAGTGCAGTCCGGTCTTGTACACTGAGTGTTAAATCTACAGTGCTGCATAGAAACAACATGAAAATTAATACAAATAAGCACGTAACAGCAGGAGATGCCCGTAACCAGCGTACTCTAACCACTAATCAAGTAAGAGATCTGGCAATGTCCACTTTTAATACTACTAGAAGCCTTGAGAAATAAACTTTCCTTGAGACACAAAACTCTAGTCAAATAACAAGTGAAATTTCAAAAAAGAACCTTAGCACACAATACAAACTTTTTTTTTTTTTTGGTACTGGAGAGTGTGCCCTACCTCCAAGCTACATCCCTACCCAATTTTATTTTGAAACAGGGGTCTCACCACATTGCAGAAGCTGCCCTCAAACCTGCATTCCTCCCATCTCACCCTCCCAAGTACTAGGATGACTGGTGTGCACCACCACACCCGGCTACAATACAGATTTCAAATCAATATAGTAATCATTCTTGCACAAGCTAACATCCCTACATTGCTCACACGAGTCATGAAGTGCCCTCACATCAAAGCTTTTTCTTCTCTTTTCTTTTATGGTGGTGCTAAGGATTGAACCCAGGACTTTACATTGGCTGTGCAAGTGCTCTACCAATGAGCTATACCCCAGGCCCCAAAGGCTTTTCATACTATCTTCAAGCTGCTTTGGCAGAGCAATTATTCACTGTGAACAACCAAACAGTTGAAAATACATCAAGTAATCTTTAGCACACAAACAAAACCATCAATATAAGTTATGCGGTACGACCAAATTTCATCATCTCAGTTGACATGAAGTTAAAAAAAAACACATGAAACATCCACACACTCAAGCAGAAAAGAATGGAAAACGTGTCCAGCAAAGCTGTGCCCTCTCTCCTCCAAGTGATTTCACAACACTGGGCCTGAAGAGCACAGAGCTCAGCAGCCACCAAGGACCTAGCAACTTACAGGTCTTGAAGAGCATATAATTAACTCTGCTAAAAAAGAAACTGGGAAGGAAAAAAAAAGGGGGGGGGGAGAGATACTCAATTTCTTAGTGATCTTCCAGCTTTCAGAATTGAGAAGTTACCACTAATATGACTTTTTTTTTTTTTTTTTTTTTGTGGTACCAGGGATTGAACTCGGGGGCATTCTACCTCCGAGGTATACCCCCAGCCCTATTTTTTATTCTTTGTTTTGAAACCAGGTCTCACTAAGTTGCGGAGTGCCTCACTAGGTAGCTGAGGCTGGCCGAGAACCCGGATCCTCCGGTCTCAGCCTCCCAAATGCTGGGATTACAAGCGTGCGCCACCACGCCCGGCTCTAATATGACTTTTTGAAAATACAAGTTCTTACTTTTGGATGATAGAAGGGACATTCCATTTTCTTACAAGCTGGGAAGTAACGACAGAGCTGACTGCTGGAAGAGGGTGATGGTGTTGTAACTGTTGACCAAAAGAAGAATGGAAGAGTTAGCCTATCTGCTTTGAAAGAAACTAATGCAATCTACTAACACTTTTATGGATGAGAACCACATATTAGAATGCTAAATTTTATATATTCATTAGTCAAGATAATACTTGAGGATTCTACAGGATGGGCATACTTGCTCTTTAAGAATGGTAGGATTAACTGATAATGTCAAAATTATGTAAAACTACTCCTTTTTAAAATTCCATTTACAGTCAGAAAATGTCATTTTCTTTTTACCCAAATTCGGTAATGCAGAAAGTCACTAACCTGGCTTTGGAGACAGTACTGGAATTCTTCTACTCATATGAGTGAATGGACAATCTGGTTTAGTGCATTTTGCATCATATTTACAATTTGGATGAACAAACAAACATTTTTCAGCAAATTTACAATTGGGGAAGGCTCTACAAAACAAAGTAAATTATTCACATTTAATATTCTCAATGCATTATTAGTTGGGGCTCCTTATACTATATCACTACTTGTTTTGAAAAATGAAGAAATAATGAGGAAAAAAGAATACTCCCATTTTTAAATAAGGACAAACATGAAAATAGGATGCAAGTGGCTATTTGACAGCCTGGAATAACAAACAGGTTTTCAACTCAAGCAGACCATTACAGAAGGCAGACACTTTCTTTGTGATATTTCATACCAATTAGTGAGGTCTACATTTTATTAAATAAATTCAACATAGTAAGTACATCCTATGCACGTTTCTATCCATAGTACAAAAGTAAAATTCTAAAAGCCACCTCACAAAACTCATTACATTAAACCAGTCACCTGGTAAGGAAAACCTTAACCCCTGTTAAAGTTTTAAAATACGTTTTCATTACCCATAACTAACTTTCTCCCCAACCGCTCAATAACAAAGTTTGTTTCTGTAGCAAAATGTATGGTAACTGGGACAGTTACATAATGTTACCTATCTCCATAAAGGTACAGAATCCTGAGACCCCTCCCCGACACACACGCACACGCACGCTCACACACATGCGGGCACACACACCGGTATGCCACTTTAAGGAGCACTATGATAGCATTACTGCATTTAGTTATGAAACTCAAACTTACCTACAAAAAAAGAAAAAACAAGCTACAGGGCACAGAACCTGAACGCAAGGCCAGCATCCGCTGGCGTTACTCACTTGCACGGTGACACAGGATGGTGGTATGCACACTCATCCCCGTTCTTACACGCAGGCCAGTACTTGCATCGCTCTAGAAGCTTCTCTGATTTCTGTGACATACTCAGTTCACTCATCTCAGCTACAAGAGGAAGCGGAATTACAAGCACCTCATTAATTAATTATCAATTCAGTACTTGGTTCCTTTAATAAATTTCCCTTAAACCCAATCATAAAATTTTATGTCCTTTTCAGTTTAGTCCTACATAATGAGCCCATGGAATCCAGTTACCAAGGTAACAGAAACCTAGAAAAGGTTACCAGGAAGGAGACTACAGTCCTCACTGTAAAAAGAAAAGCAGACAGTGATTCTGCACCTAGGGCCTAAATTTTCACCAAAATTTTGAATTCTCAGTATCACTTCAGAGATGAATTAAATATAAAACAGGTAAGGATGTCAAGTAAGGAACTTGATAAATAGCAACTAAAAATACAAGGTGATATGGAAATATGAACTAATTCTCATATTCCAGCAAAATTGAGTGTTTAAATAAAAGTGTTCCGACTTGCTGAAGTACAATCACTAAGTATAAGTGCTAAACTCACAGCCATTTCTAAAAAGAAAACAGCTCTGCATAAAATGTGTCACAGATGCCACAGCCTACAGGGACAGGACAGGTCATCTAACAGAGAAAGGCCGGCTAGGAGTAAGATGATAAATAACCGAAAAGGACTAGTGAGGAACAACATCCTGCAAGCAAAGCTCACTGCTAGCCAGGTGTGGTGGTGCACACTTGTAATCCCAATACTTGGGAGGCTGAGACAGGAGGTTCACAGGGTCTCGGCCAGCCTCAGCTGCTTAGTGAGGCCCTCTGCAACTTAGTGAGACCCTGCTTCAAAATAAAGAATAAAAAATAGGGCTAGGGTGTAGCTCAGAGGTAGAATGCTCCTAGGTTCAATCCATAGAACTGGGGGGGGAGGGGGGCCCCTCACTGCCACCCCATCAAGTCCTCATGTGCAGTTAAGGTGTCAATGCCTATGATGTCATGGGACGGGGGACAACAACCAGGGTTGCCAGATCTTCTCCCAGTTCAGTAAACAAAAATAATCTACCTTTTTATATAGCATCTAAATTTTAAGTTAAATTTAGGACACCAAATAAAATTATGGGAGGCTGAGACAGGAAGATCACAGGTTCAAGGACAGCCTCAGCAAGTAGTAAGACTCTCAGCAAGTTGGGCATGTAATCTCAGTACTTGAGAGGCTGAGACTGGAGGATCCGGGTTGGTGGCCAGCCTCAGCTACTTAGTGAGGCCCTCTGCAACTTAGTGAGACTCTGTTTCAAAATAAAGAGTAAAAAAATAGGACTAGGGGTATAGCTCAGAGGTAGAATGCCCCTCCCTGGGTTCAATACCTAGTACTACAAAAAAAAAAATAAAAATAAAAAACTCTCAGCAAACTATTGAGACCCTGCTTCAAAATAAAAATAAAAATAGGGCTAGGGTGTAGCTTGTAGGTAGACTGTCCCTAAATTCAATCCCCAGCACCAAGTACACACACACACACACACACACACACACACACACACACTTAAATGCCATAATCAGCTGCCTACTTCTGGCCTGAGACAACTTAGTCAAAAAAACAGCATCACTATGCTGCATATTCTGTGCTCACATTTGTGTTTATAAAAGTAAATATAAAGCTGGGTATGGAGGCACACGCTTGTAATCCCAGTACTTGGGAGGCTGAGGCAGGAGAATCACAGGTTTCCAGCCAGCCTCACTACTTAGTGAGGCCCTCTGCAACTTAGTAAGACCTTGTTTCAAAAATAAAGTATAAAAAATAGAGCTGGGGGTGTAGCTCGGAGGTAGAATGCCCCTGGATTCAATCCCCAGTACCAAAAAAAAAAAAAAGTAAATATAACTTCAGCAGTACTCCTCCAGTCCTCTCGGCCAAGGTTGAGCAGGTCTCCACACCTTAGAGGTTCAGCTGGACACTTTGGGCAAATGTTATCTAACATCTCTGAACATCAGTTTCTTCACTGATACCAAGAGAAAATGTCTTTCTTAGAATCTGATAGAATGGAAATACTGCAAAACAACAAATCATGCCGGGCGTGGTGGCGCACGCTTGTAATCCCAGCATTCGGGAGGCTGAGACCGGAGGATCCGGGTTCTCGGCCAGCCTCAGCTACCTAGTGAGGAACTCTGCAACTTAGTGAGACTCAGTTTCAAAATAAAGAATAAAAAATAGGGCTGGGGGTGTAGCACGGAGGTTGAATGCCCCTGAGTTCAATCCCCAGACCCGCCAAAAAAAAAAAAAAAAAACAAATCAAAACCTAACTTACTGTTCCTGTGACTCAACTTCTGTCCTCCTCACAAAACACAGCATACTTGTAATCCCAGCACGCTGGGAGGTTAAGGCAGGAGGATTACACGTTTGAGGCCAGCCTGAGAAACTTAACAAGACCGTCTCAAAATAAAAAAGGCTGGGCATGGTGGTACACACCTGTAATCCCAGTACTTGGGAGGCTGAGACAGGAGTATCACAGGTTCAAAACCAGCCTCAGCAACCTAGCAAGACCCAGGTTCAAAAAAAAAATAAAAAAGGATGGCTGAGGTTATAGCTCAGAAGTAGAACACCCCTGGTTCAAACCCTAGTATCACAAAAAACAAATATATAAAAATTAGAAGAGATGGGGATGTAGCTCAGTGGTAGTGCCTATTTGATCCCTAGTTCTGTAAAGAAAGAGCCAGGGCAGTGGCACACACCTGTAATCCTGGTACTTGGGAGGCTGAGACAGGAGAATTCCAGGTTGGAGGCCAATAAAGGAGCATCACTGTGCCCAGCTGCAAATTCACTTACTGAAATTCAGAAAATCTGTGCTGCCATATGATGGCCAATGCACAATACCAACTCAAAAGCAAAAATTCCAAACGGCCTTCTTGGTAGAGGCCAAATACTCCTTGCTCTGCAGGAGCCTGTCCTACAACAAGGATGAAGCCTTGTTACTACAAGATGACTTGGTAAATTTTTCAATTTACTACAAGGCTTCACCCTTGAGCAGCAGCGAAACACTGCAATCCCTGTCAAAGCCACAGAGGAGGAGGTTCACTCTTCCCGGCTATCTCAATGGGCACAGCACCTGTGTGACCTGCGCCAGAGCTATCACTAACATGTTCTTTAAAGTGTCACTGGTACTATACAGATACCAAACAAAGCCTAACAGAGACACACTCATTTAAGTGAAATTAAATTCTAACAGTCCAAAATATTAAGTTATCAAATTGAAAGACCAGGGTAGTAAGCCAGGTGCAGTGGTGCATGCCTGTAATCCCAGTACTTGGCAGGCCAAGACCAGAGACTTGCAGGTTCATGGCCAGCCTCAGTAATTCAGGGAGACCCTGAGCAACTCAAGGAGACTGTTTCAAAATAAAAAATAAAACATAAAAAGGGCTCAGGGTGTAGATCAGACGTAGAATACTTCTGGATTCAATCTCGAGTGTGTGTTTGTATAAATAATAAAAACAACAGAATTTATTTTAGACAAAATACACAGGGTCGAGAAATCCATACTGCTTATTGCAGTTCTCTGTTACTATTTTTAAGTTTTTCCTTCTGTTGACAGGGTCAGATTTCCAACTCCCTCCACAAACTGAAACAATTATATCAGGTCACTGATTCACAGCAGGAAAGCACTCAAAGATAACAGTGCTTTGTCTCATTAACTCATGATCCTCCCAAAATCTACGAGACTCAGCAAATTATTCGATAGCTTTCTTATCTCTGCTAAGATTACTTGGGAAATTTTTCAAAATTATTATTTTTTCTTTAAATATGTTGATTTTTAAGATTTAGTAATTATCTCTCCTGCTAATGAAAAGGTTTCTAAAAACTATCATGAATGAAAAGGATTAGCGGTGCTACCACTGGTGTCCACAGAAGTAGTGATAAAAGACACACGCCTGCCTAAAAGCTTAGCGCTGCCTGAACTGGGCTCTGCTGAGTTCTGTGAAAGTTTTATTCTTTCTCATTAAACAGAAGGTTTTTCTACATTTCCAAGAAATATCTGACAGATAAGGTGAGAAATTCCTTTCAAAAAAATTTTACTGAGGTGAAAAGAGCATCAAAATCCAAATTCATTTTTCTCAAGTGATGTGTGCAAGAGATTACTGCTGGTACAAAGGGATAGCAGCAGCAGCTGGTAAAGGAAAAAAGGAGCCACTGCATCAAGAGTGATGGTTCTTCCTTCAACAAGTGCAATTACGCGGTATTTTAGATTCCATGGCGAAGTTCCCTTTCAGAATGGAGTATGGGTACACCCGTGGAACACAGGAGAAACCATCTGGAATGTTAACTGGTGTTTTTCTCTGACTGAAAAAAAGGGCCATTACTAAATATAGAGAAAAGCAAGGCCTCTAACCAGTATTCAATGAAGAAAGAAATAAGTCACAGATTCCCTTTACACCAATGCCCTGCGAAGGGAAGTCTGAGCTCTCAACACACCGTAAGAAAAGCTACCATTTGGGTCAGCAAGCTGCCTGCTCATCAACTGCAACTGTGGGTGGAGGAGACCTTTGAGTCCCTTGTTTGAGGCTGCAGTTTGGTTTACAGGTTTCATTCCTTCAAAGCACATGTCCTCCTCTTGATCTGACATGTATCCTGGGGGGCTGGGGACACCATCCAGCGTCACTATAAACTTGGGACTTGCAGGTTTATCTGGTTGTACAAGATCTCTGCCAGACAGATAAAAAATACCATAGAATTAGGGAAGCAAACACAAAAGGCCACACCTCCTAACATGCTCTTCTGCAAAACTACTACTCCCTTGCTTTATGTTTGGTTCAGTAAAAAGGCTTGGTAGGACTTCCAGTACAGCACCAGGGGACTCCTGTAACACAACGTGGCCATGGATGGTCACTGCAGGTTCTACTTGCTAAGGACAATCTCCCCTCAACCCTGTCTCCTTTGTCCATTTGATCCTCATAGGATCAACATGGAGATAAACCAAAAAGTTAGCATGATGCTCAGAACACAATGGCCAGCAATTTTACATTTACACTGACTTTACTATTTGTTCTTTGTTCCTTTATCGAACACTTAGTCCATTCTATGAGGGAAGAATCACCCAAACCCAACTTTCTCTCTTTAGATTTTCCTGATTTTGGTCACCTGGCTTTTAAAATTTCATTCTGTGGATGTGTATAAAAAATTATTAATGGAGAACTGGGCGTGGTGGTGCACGCTTGTAATCCCAGCATTTGGGAGGCTGAGACCGGAGGAACTGGGTTGGTGGCCAGCCTCAGCTACCTAGTGTGAGGCCCTCTGCAACTTAGTGAGACCCTGTTTCCAAATAAAGAATACAAAATAGTGCTGGGGATACAGCTCAGAGGTAGAATGCCGCCGAGTTCAATCCCCAGTACCGAAAAAAAAAAAAAATTATTAATGGAGTCTTAAATCATGTGCTGAGATTTTATTTGTAGGTTAATGGATTTCTGAACAAGATAAACTGGAATCGTGGAACACTGAATTCAACTAACTACTCATGGCCCTGCTACTAACTCAATACAAGCACTCTTTTGGGGGCTTGGGTGGGGAGGGAAGATGAGAACTACTGGTGGATCTGCACTGTCTAATCACACAAGTTTAGCTACACAAGAAAAAGAAACCATCTACCGTGTCTGCATAAGGTGTCCTGAAAGTACCCGAAGGGTATCTGCGGTCTTCGTCCCCGACTCTTGGTTTGGTGCCACTACTATCTCCTCAGACAGCTTTGGCTTCTTCAGAATAAATGATCTTGTGTCTGCATGGACCATGGATTCCATGTCATAGTAATCTGAGCCAAAAAAATTGGCCACAAATGTTTACTTTTGAATATACCTTTCATTCCCAACATCACACATGTGAGAAGAATGTCAATCTTTTATATTTTCACAATTATTTTCAAAGGAATAGTACAACAAATTCTACTCAGGAACAGGATTGGAATTCTATTCCAAACATCTTTTCAAAGAACTCAAGTGGACTCCCTCATGTGGCACATTACAAATGAATTGAATGAACACTCCCTGCCAACCACACAGAAAGGTTCTCCTGTGAGGCATCTGAGCATTAAAGAATATTACTATTCCCTAGAATTTTGCTCATTTTGCACAATACCACTTAAGAATATATACTGGAAAAAAAAATTGTGTGGCGTAATTTCTACCTGGTTGTAGATGCAGAACTAGTTTAAAAGGGAATTTTAAGATGAACGGGCTTGACGATGATCTTCAGTACAAATAACAACAAGCTCACTTCATCTATAATATGCTTAAGACTGACTAAAGTGGGATAAGACCTGCAGGCCAGAATGGATATGGCTGACCTATCAATATGCCACCAACTGACTAAAGCTAATGCCCTTCTTTTGAAGCTAAGAGGTAAATAATAGCCACAAAAAGTCATAGGGTAGTCACTCAACAAATATTTATTAAACATCTGAGAGTACTGTGCTAGGTACACAAAGAGGGGGGAGACATATATTCAATTCCAGATCAGCATACCCCAGAAGGGGTATGAACAAGTGTTGGAAGAACACAAAGCAACCTGCTCCAGCTAAGAATCAACAAAAAGCTCGCTGAGGGTGAAAATTTGATGTGGGTATTAAAGGACTGAGAAGCAAGAACTAGGAGAATCATAGAGCAAAGAGTACCTGGGGTGGAGGAACACGAAGGCAAGGCAGGGGCCTTCCCAAGGCACTTGGGCAAAGGCAGGAAATTCGGGGGCGGGGGCTAAGTAGCTGAGAGGCAAGGAAAGCTGAACACTATACCAAAGATCTCAATACTTTGGATTGGGCCTCAAAGTAGTAAGAAATTAAAAGAGCCGGGTGTCATGGCACACACCTGTAATCTCAGTACTTGGGAGGCTGAGACTAGAAGGTTGCAGGTTCGAAGACAGCGTCAGCAACCTAGCAAGACCTTGTTTCAAAATAAAAGCCAGAGCCAGGCGTGGTAGCGCACGCTTGTAATCCCAGCATTCGGGAGGCTGAGACCAGAGGATCCGGGTTTTCGGCCAGCCTCAGCTACCTAGTGAGGCACTCCGCAACTTAGTGAGACTTGGTTTCAAAATAAAGAATAAAAAATAGGGCTTGGGGGTATAGCTCGGAGGTAGAACGCCCCTGAGTTCAATCCCCAGTACTGCAAAAAAAACCCCAAAAAACAAAATAAAAACCAGGCATGGTGACACACACTTATAATCCCAGTACTTGGGAGGCTGAGATCAGAGGATCTGGGTTTGCAGCTTACCTCAGCTACTTAAGTGAGACCCTCCACAACTTAGGTGAGACCCTGTTTCAAAATAAAGAATAAAAAATAGAAGCCAGGCGTGGTGGTGCACGCTTGTAATCACAGTACTTGGGAGGCTGAAACAGGAGGATCCGGGTTCGCCGCCAGCCTCAGCTACTTAGTGAGGCCCTCTGCAACTTAGTGAGACCCTGTTTCAAAATAAAGAATTAAAAAAAAAAATAGGACTAGGGGTGTAGCTTGGAGGTAGAATGCCCCTGTGTTCAATCCCAGTACTGCAAAAAAAAAAAAGAAAGAAAAAAATAGGGCTGGGGCTGCAGGTTGGAGGTAGAATGCCCATGGGTTCAATCCTCAGTACCAAAAAAATAAATAAATAAAATAAAAAATAAGAAAGAGCCGGGCGTGGTGGCGCACGCTTGTAATCCCAGCATTCGGGAGGCTGAGACCTGAGGATCCGGGTTCGAGGCCAGCCTCAGCTACCTAGTGAGGCACTCTGCAACTCAGTGAGGCTCGGTTTCAAAATAAAGAATAAAAAATAGGGCTGGGGGTGTAGCTCAGAGGTAGAACACCCCTGAGTTCAATCCCCAGTACTGAAAAAAAAAAAAAAGGCTATGGGTGTGGCTCAGAAGTAGAACACCCCTGGGTTTGACCTCTAATGGACAGAGAAAGAGAGAGAGACAGAGAAAAAGAGAGGAGAGGAAGGAAGGACACTATAAAGAAAGGACCAGAAGCCAGGCACGGTGGTGCATACCTCTAATCAAGGCCAGCCTTGGCAACTTAGAAAGACCCTGTCTCAAACTAAAAAATAAAGAGGGCATGGGATGCAGCTCAGTAGCAGAATGCCCCTGGGTTCAACAACCAGTACTAGAGAAGGAAAAAAATAAATAAATAAAAACTCTAAATTAAAAGATCCTTCACTCTTCACCCCGTCCCTCTTTCACACCTGTAAGGGCAAGGAGACACCCTTCACAGACCTGTCAGCCCCAGGTCTCCACAGCAGCTGCCATTTCAACCATCTCACCAGGTGATGCAAGGGGGACAGATGGGGTGAGAGGAACGAAGAGCCAAGTTGAGACAGGAAAGAAGAGAAAGGAGGAAGAGCAGATTTAAAAGGCAGCAAAGATACACTTCCATTTTAGATTTATTTATTTTGAAGTCTGTGGGATTACATATGTAGAAGGAAGTTGAAAATTAGGATTTGATCCCCAGAATTGGAGAAGCAGAGGCGAAATAAAGAATGTTTGTGAATTCAGCACTGCCATCTCACTGAATCCTCCCAGGAAGCCTAAGAAGAGTTTTCTTCCCGTATTACTGATGACCAATTCCCAGCTCAAAGTTCATTGCCCACCCACTGAGGTCTCCCGGCAGCTGTGGGCTTGCCAAAGCGGAGCCCAGAACTGGGTCCCAGGGCTGCTGCACTCCTCCTTCTACCCTGTGCTCTTCCAGGTAAAGCAATTCAACTAGTTCACTTCTTGGGAGACCGCAGAAGATAGGAAAATAATGCTGAGAACGAGACACCTTTTATGGGGCAGTGGCGGAGGAGCTAACGAATAAAACAAATGAGAACCGATAGTGCCAAGTCCTGGAAGCCAAAGGATTCAAGATTGAAGAAATCATGGGAACCCAAGTTTCACATTCGACACAGTTTAGGAAAGACGTACTAAATGCACTAAAACCAGAGGATTCCATTCTGCACAAGCCACTGGTCACCTCCACAAACTTAATGTCATGTGGAAGTCAGGCGGGTGAGAGAGTGAGTGATACCTTCTGGGAAGACACAGACTAAACCCGTGGGGTTTTGTTTCTTCCTGAAGCCTTGTGAGAATGTTAATAAAGGAGTTTGTTCACTTTGTTTTTTTAATTCATGCTACTGGGACTGAACCCAAGGCTTTATGCATGCTAGGCAGGTGCTCTACCACTGAGTTGTACCCTCAGCCCAAGGGGTTTTGTTTTTAAAACAAAAAAAGTAGAGCCGGGCGTGGTGGCGCACGCTTGTAATCCCAGCATTTGGGAGGCTGAGACCAGAGGATCCAGGTTCATGGCCAGCCTCAGATACCTAGTGAGGCACTCTGCAACTTAGTGAGACTCAGTTTCAAAGTAAATAATAAAAAAAAAATAGGGCTAGGGGTATAGCTCAGAGGTAGAATGCCCGAGTTCAATCCCCAGTACTGCAAAAAAAAAAAAAAAAAAAAAAGTATACCCACAGAGAAAATAACTGTAAAGGGACAACCACATCTTGAAACTGGAAAACAGCAGCAGGAACTCAGTAAATCTACAAAAACTGAATTCTAAGCCAAAAATGAAGCAATCCAATTCAGATGACAAAGGCTGAGGAACTGGCAGCAAAGGGGACCCTGGAAATGGCAACAAGAGGCGTGTTAAAGGCGTGTTACTTCAGAAGCAGTTAGTCCTTCTCTAACTCCACGTATCCATTTTCTTTGTCTGGATCTCCACCACAGCCATCCCCTACCTCTCCAGCCAAGATCTCTCCTGTTGACCACTGCTGGAGAGGCTCAGGGATAAAGCATCCTTAGTCTCTAACGGAAATGTGCTGCAACAAAATAACCTAAATGTACACTATGAAAATTTGTTTAAAAGACAGTAGATTTCCAAGTAACCATTACCTATTTCATACATCCTCCCTTGGAGAAAGTGGAGCTTTACACTCCTGAGAAGGTAAACATAGAGGAGAGGGTCTCTGCATCAAGGATACCAGGCACGTTAAAATGAGTCCATCCTCAAATGTGGAGAGTGTGTTATAGAAACATTACATAATAATTAATGTTGAGGCACCACTCCACAGCCCTCTTTCTTCTCTGGACTACTTGAACTCTGGCACCCAGGCTATTTACTGAAAGACCTTTCTTTGGAAAAAGAAAAAAAGCTACCAGTCTGGGAAATCAGGGAACCCCCAAAAACCAGAGAGGTAAGACAAATCACTCTCCACCACAGGACCTACATTCAGATATGAAGTCAAAAGCCCCTGTGCCCAGACGCATAAACCAAATGCTGACCAGCTTGAGTGCTCCACTCTTAAATAAAAGGCAACCCAGGGTCCCCACGTGGAAAGCCCCCTATCACAAAACAATCAACACAACTTGAAGTAATCAAGACCAAGGAGGGAAAGGAAAAATGTTAAAGACAACTTTTAATATCCCCAGAGAAATAAGAAAAAATATTATATACATGAAACAAAATCAATGTTAAAAAAAAAAGTAAAAGGAATATGTGGAGACCCAATGGCTCTCAGAAATAAAAAACAGGACTGTAGACCTGCATAAGCCTGAGAAATACTTGGTGACTAAATCCGTATAATCTGTATGTGCACTAAGGGTAAAAGAAAACAAAAAGGAATGCACAAGAGTCGACGGTGTGTGTACAACAGGCACAGACCTTGGCTGTAAAACCTTTTCAAAGAAAATATGTTGAAAGCAGGATGGAATGCTGGAAGATGAGGGCAAAATCAAGGAAGAGAGCATGTCAACACTTATGGGAAGGAGGAGAAGCCAGAGGAAAGGCAGAGACTGAAGCTGGAGGAGTGTGGCGCGCCATCATGTTCATCAGACAGGCAGGACCTGGCATTTCCATGGAGGTGAACACTTAGAGAGCGAAAGCATCTCTGAGACAGAAAGCTGGAGAAGGGTCAGGGGCAGTCACTGGCTGTGGAGCCCTGAGGGGGAAGAAAATTAAGGGAGGGGCTAGCAGGGAAGAAGGGGTAAGGGACCAGAATTTCCAACCAAGGGCAGACTTAGAAAAACAAAACAAAGAAAGAAAGACTTCAGGTATCCAATGGTCCCCTGCATTTATTAGGCTATGGATGTGCCTCTGGCTGCGGTGGGGCACTGAGGACAAAGATAATAAAGCAACCCACCAGGCCCTGAAGCACCCCACCAGAGGTGTGCAGCTGGTGGGAGACAACTGAACAAGTTCAAGGTCAAAGTGAGGAGGGGTCAAATGGAGAAGCAGAGGACATGAAAGCAGCTTGAGGTGGTGGCCAGAGCAGGTAGCGAGGGAGAACCAGGGAGGGGATCAAGCTGTCCCTGAGAGCAGGAGAGTGAGCAGCTGGGGATCCAGGAGGAATGGCAGGTACAAAAGAAAGGTTCTGAATGGTGCAAAATAATAAAAACAACACAGTAGCATGAACAAAATGCAGATCTTATCTCCTAGCCCTAAAATATTCTCACAGGTCTAAATGTGGCATCTTAGGGCAGGATTTAAGAGATATGAGACACACTAAATGAGGTGTAAGGAATGGGAATGCAACACAAAACTGCTATATTACAATGAAAATTAAATTATTACCAACCTTGACTGATCTGCAGCGTTTCTGCCATTACTGGGTCAATTTGCAATCGGGACAACAATTGCCTCTGTTGAGTTCCTAGAATATAAATTTTAAAACTTAACCAAGTTTAGAGCACAAATACTAGTATTTGTTTCCCAGAAATTAATCTTTCAGAGTTTGTAACTAAAAGTCTCAAAAATAAAACTTCAGCAATGTCATCTGATAGTGTTTAGAGACCACATGGCACACCCCTGTACTCAGCATTACACCAGGAATTAAGGCACTTCAGAGTTTCCCTGTGAGGAGACTGGTTTTCTTGGACTGGAGGTAACACCTGCAGGAAAAGTAAAGGTAAAAGGCAGAAGAGTCAAAAGGAGGCTCCTTGCCAGCCAGAGGCCTCAGGAAACAGGCCACAGCCAACTACATGATGAACAGAGGAAGCCCAGGTTCCCTGGGCTCTCGCCACCGCTACTTCCTTCCCTTAGCCAACTCCCAATCTCTGTATAATAAAACACACTGGTTATCATGTCATGGAATTCCCCCAAAACAAACTATGGGCTTGGATGAATGTTAAAAAAAGAATAATGTTCAGAATTCTGCAATCTGGGCCCTACATCAGAAAAACATGAAAATACAAATCAAGCCGGGCGTGGTGGCGCACGCTTGTAATCCCAGCATTCGGGAGGCTGAGACCGGAGGATCCGGGTTCGAGGCCAGCCTCAGCTACCTAGTGAGGCACTCCGCAACTTAGTGAGACTAGGTTTCAAAATAAAGAATAAAAAATAGGGCTGGGGGTGTAGCTCGGAGGTAAAATGCCCCTGAGTTCAATCCCCAGTACTGCAAAAAAAAAAAAAAAAACCAGAAAATACAAATCAACATGCCATATAACAACATTTCAGTTGGATTGGACATCTAAAGACCATCCCATGAGATTATATCACCAAGTGATGTAACTATCTTGGTTTATGTAAGTATGCTCTATGTTTGCACAACAATGAAACCACCTACTGAGGCATTTCTCAGACCATCAGTGTGTTAAGTGATGCATGAAAATAACTGGGTCTCCTATGAAAAAAAAGGTGCTCACCTAGAGTGTTCATTACTTCTTAAATGATTCAGATTAATTCTTAATATTAGGTTCATTACACTAATTAATAACATTACTAATAGTCATACTTCCCAAGACAGCGGAGAACCGATTTTCTGTATCTCATCCTTCTTTGTACTTCACACAGTGCTTAGCAGTATTAGGCACCTACTTGCTCATTTAGAACAAAGTGTTAACATTTTTGGTCACATTATGGTGTACAAAGCAATGTGACAGACGAGCCTTCAAATGCTGACATACGAGCAAGATTTCCACACGCTATACTTTTACGTATAGTTTCCCAAGGACAAGCTGCTTTCTCAGTGAAAACATGTAAGTCAGCAACCAGTTGGCAAGTTTTTAGGCTTAAAAGTTATACTCAATTTGAAAATTTATTGGTTAACTTCTATTAACATATTAAATTTTGTTACATTACTACTTAATGGTGAGTTCAAAAAAGGGTAAATTCTTTCCCAAATTATCATGGCAAAAAACACAAATCATGAGGAATAGACCTAAAACCCGTATGTCATTTGGTAAAGCGATATTCTGACATATTACAGTTACAAAAAGAATGCTCTTAAAATCCAATCACCAGATCAAATACTACTACAAGAGGTCTCACTACATAAACTGTGAATAAAAAATTACATTTTAAAATAATTCACGCAGATACTTGAAAGAGGACCATTCTCACTTTCCAGTATTTGCTTCATCTCTATGCGCTTCTATTTCTTCAAAATATCCTTTTAGAGAGCTCCACTAAAAAGGATAAGATTCTAGCAAGGCATGGTGGCACAAAACTGTAATCCCAGTATTTGTAATGTTGAGACAGGATGATTACAGGTTTGAGGCCAGCGTTAAGAACATAGTGAGGCAGCTCTCAGCAACCTACTATGACCCTGTTTCAAAAGAAAAATTAAAAAGGGCTGCGGGTAGCCGGGCGTGGTGGCGAACGCTTGTAATCCCAGCATTCGGGAGGCTGAGACCGGAGGATCCGGGTTCGCGGCCAGCCTCAGCTACTTAGTGAGGCACTCCGCAACTTAGTGAGACTAGGTTTCAAAATAAAGAATAAAAAATAGGGCTGGGGGTATAGCTCGGAGGTAAAATGCCCCTGAGTAGTTCAATCCCCAGTACCGCAAAAAAAAAAAAAAAAAAAAAAAAAAAAAAAAAAAAAAAAAAAAAAGAAAGAA
>PVLC010002817.1:45247-81881 GCA_004027655.1 Graphiurus murinus | reverse complement strand
TATTTTTACATCAGTAGCCCTTGACTGTGATTCAAAACCTATTTGTTCTTGGAAATCTTCCAACTGTCTGTTGCATTCAGATGTTGATGATGAATATTCATTCATTTTAACCTCCAAAGATGAAATTTTTGCTTCATTCTGGGACACTCTAACACTTAGATCAAAAAGATTTGCTTCAACCGTCAAAATTGCTGCTTTCATTCCTTTAATTTCATTGATATCACTTGATATTTTCCTTAAAAGGTGGGAAATGTTGTCTAGCTCGTTTTGTGAACAAGAGGAACTTGTTAAAGAACCTAAATCTACTGGCTCCGGTGAGAGGAAAATCGGCAGAGATGGTGACGGAAACCTCGAAGACATTTTCACAAAATTCTCTTAATATCTGGTAATTTTTCCTTCACAGCTCATTAAATTGTCGCATCAAAAGTAAAAGCAGTGGTCAATGCTGTTACCTTAATATGTATTAAGAGTAACAGTTTAAAACCTGTAACTGAAAAAACAAGGCCGTACATTTCTAGAACCAGAACCCAAAATAAATTTGAAAATGCTAAACACACCAGACCAGTTTTCTCTTCACTACAACTAAGAAGCCCTGATACACAGCCACCTGTACCCTGCAAGTCCTCCTTATAGGTCCTCTCCTAATAAACACTATTATTACATACAACATAATCCTGGCTTCTGATTGGCTGAAAGCAGGCACATGATACACAAGGAATTTCCTATTATTTACTTCATAATGATGGGAATACTTAAGAGCTGCACAGCCGGGCGTGGTGGCGCACACTTGTAATCCCAGCATTTGAGAGTCTGAGACCGGAGGATCCGGGTTCGCGGCCAGCCTCAGCTACCTAGTGAGGCACTCCGCAACTTAGGGAGACCCGGTTTCAAAATAAAAAATAAAAAATAGGGCTGGGGGTGTAGCTCAGAGGTAGAATGCCCCTGAGTTCAATCTCCAGCACCGCAAAAAAAAAAAAAAAAAAAAAAACTGCACCATAAAGTAAGCGATAAAATATCAAGTACTTTTGTGTTGAACATGATATGTACTTTTCCCCTTTGTCCATTATATCACAATTTCTAAGCTTCAGATTTTTTGGTATTTGTACGTGTGTGTGTTTCTGTCTCTCTCTCTCTCACATAAACACACACACAAACGGAATTGAGAACCTAGGGCCTGCACTAGGCCTCTCAAATAACTGGGAATACAGTGTGCGCCATGGCACCCTGCCTTCAGATTACTTGTGAATTGCTTTATTTTATATTACATTTAATTTTCCCTTAGAAGTAATATATGATCATACTGTCCTGGCACTATCTTTGCAGGGAGAAGGCAGGGAGGTAATTAGACTAATGATCACACATATATCTCTTTAAGAAGATCACTGGACACGGTGGCATATACCTGTCATCTCAGTACTTGGGAGACTAAGACAGGAGAATTACTGGTTTGAGGCCAGCTTCAGCAACTTAGGGAGACCCAGTCTGAAAATAAAAAATAAAATAGGGCTAGGAGTGAAGCTCAGAAGTAGAATGCCCAGGATTCAATCCCAATACCCAAATATGGTAATTATGGACTCCAACTGCACTAATACAATATGGTCTGAATTTAAGGATGGGGGAATAATGTGATTTGATAGTAGACCATTATTAGACATGTGATTCTTGGGTATTTTCTCCCATTCTCTAGGTTGTCTTTTTTTTTTTTTTCTAGGTTGTCTTTTTACTTTTCTATCTTTTGAAACATAGGTTTTAATTCAGATGATATCCAATTTATTTTTTTCTTTTGCTGCTTGTGCTTTTTCTTATTAAACCATTCCTTAATCCAAGGTTATGTAGATTTACAACTTTTTTTCTTGAGTTTTACTGGCTTAGCTTTGCATATGGGGGTGGGGGGAGTCCCCACTGGGAACTAAACCCAGAGGCATTCTACCTCTGAATTACACCCCTAGCCCTATTTTATTTTTATTTAGAAACAGGGTCTCGCTAGGTTGATGACATCACTAGGTTAATGACAATCTCACTACTTGCTGAAACTGTCCTCGAACCTACAATCCTCCTATCTCAGCCTCCCAAGTACAGGGATTACAAGCATGCACCATCCCGCCCAACTTGGTTTAGCTCTTTAAGGTAGGTCTTAGATCCATTTTGAGCTAACTTTTATACACTGTATCAAGTAAGGACCCAACTTCATTTTTTTGTTTTGTTTTTGTGTGTGTGTGTGTGTGTGTGTGTGTGTGTGTGTGTGTGTGGTACTGGGGATTGAACTCAGGGGCTTTCTACCTCCGAGCTACACCCCCAGCCCTAGTTTTTATTCTTTATTTTGAAACCGAGTCTCACTAAGTTGCGGAGTGCCTCACTAGGTAGCTGAGGCTGGCCTCGAACCCGGATCCTCCGGTCTCAGCCTCCCGAATGCTGGGATTACAAACGTGTGCCACCACACCCGGCCCCAACTTCATTTTTCTATGTGTAGATCAACCAGATGTCCCAGCACCATTGTTAAAACGACTTATCTTTCTTCACAGTATTATCTTAGTACCCTTGCTGAAAGTCAATTGATCATAAAGGTATGGGTTTATTTCCAGACTCACAATACTGTTACATTGGTCTATACATTTAACCTTATGTCAATACTAGTTTTGATTACTATAGCTTTTTTTTGCGGTACTGGGAATTGAACTCAGGGGCATTCTACCTCCGAGCTATACCCCCAGCCCTATTTTTATTCTTTATTTTGAAACCGGGTCTCACTAAGTTGCGAGTGCCTCACTAGGTAGCTGAGGCTGGCCGCGAACCCGGATCCTTCGGTCTCAGCCTCCCGAATGCTGGGATTAAAAGTGTGCGCCACCACGCCCGGCTTACTATAGCTTTTTATTAAATTTTGAGATCAAGAAACAACACATCATTATTCTTTTTCAATAATTTTGGTTATTCTAATAGGTCCCTTTTTGTTTCCATATGAATTTTAGGATCAGTTTCCCAATTTCTACAGAAAAGCCAGCTGGATTTCAATGACACTGAACTGACACTATTGATCAACCGGAAGACTATTGCTATGTTGACACTATTAAAAGTTTCCCAATTACTGCTGGGTGTGGTGGCTCACGCATGTAATTCCAGTACTTGGGAGGCTAAGACAGGAGGATTGCAGGTTCAAGACCAGCCTCAGCAAGTAGTGAGACTCTCATCAACCTAACAACACCCTGTTTCAAAATAAAACTAAAAAAAAAAAAAAAAAATAGGGCTAGGGGTGTAGCTCGAAGGTAGAATGCCCTGAGTTCAATTCCAGTACCACCAAAAAAAAAAGTTATCCAACTCACTAACATGGAAAAATCTTTCCATAACCTTAATTTGAGAAAGTTGTTTTCGCTTTGGTTTACTCTGCAAGCAACATATAAGCTATACTACTTACAACAATGCAAATAGGTAGACATTACTCACCCTAGCCTCTTCAAAAGACAACTTATAAAGAATTGTAGCCTCTTGTTTCCCAAATAGCTATTGCTCACAATATCAGAATAAAGAAAAAGCTAACTGGAGTTTATATAACAATCTTTATTCATTTCTCCACACTGTCTATAAATTATTCTAATTCTTAAAATTTCAATTATACAGAAAATAATGTGCAAAATGTACTAGGCTTTCGACTCATACAGAAATTTTAAGAGTGCTAGCTAACTAATGGCATCTATAGTCAACACTAAGAACACCACAACCTTGACCAAGCACCACCTGCAAACCAGTTGGTCACTAGAGGGCAACAAACAACCAGGAAAGTGGTCTAATGAAAGGGTGAGTCATAAAGAAACAAAAGTACCTAAAAAGAGCCCAGTCCGTGCTTCCTCTGTTAGAATGCAAAATAAGCAAAAGCCCTTTCAATATAAATATCGATAGGCAGACAAGGTTTACATATTTTACCATTTACTCCTCACAGTAACAGGCAGGGGCGTAAAACTGTTATCTCTATTTACCGGTTAGAAAATTGAAGTACAAGCCGGGCATGGTGGCACACGCTTGTAATCCCAGCATTCGGGAGGCTAAGACCGGAGGATCCAGGTTCGCGGCCAGCCTCAAAATAAAGAATAAAAAACAGGGCTGGGGGTGTAGCTCGGAGGTAGAATGCCCGAGTTCAATCCCCAGTACCGCAAGAAAAAAAAAAAAAGAAGTAGGATGCCTCTGGGTTCAATACCCGGCACTTAAAAAAAAAATAGAAAAACAGTATCACTCTGCTATGGGATAAACTGAAGGATGACAAATTTGAAAGCAGACAGACTATAAGAACAGTATTCCATTAATCAAGGCCAATCATGACAGGGGCTTAAGACTAGTATAGCAGAGGTAGAAGTGACATACAGTGATGAATTCTGTATATTCTGGAGGTAAAGGCAGACAGGCAGGAGAAGGGATGAGGGCTAAAGGGAGAGAAAAAAAGGCAGACAGGGAGGGAAGAAAGAACAGCCCTAAGCTAGAAGGAAAGAAAGGTTTCTGGCCTGAGGAGCGAAAAGATGGAATTACCATTAACTAAAATCAGGAGAACTGCAGAAGAAAATCAGTAGACAGGTTTTGGACAAGGTTCCAGTGATTTATCATACATCCAAGAAGAAATAAAGAGCAAGCAGTTGGCTAGGAATTAAGAATTCAGGGCCCAGGTCCAGGTTGGAGATATTTAAAGCCTTAAATTCTATGAAACAAAGGCCATCCAACTGTGAAAGATTAGAGCAATGAGCCAAGACCAAGAGGCATGTGAAGCAGGGCACATAGAGAGGTACAGCCACAGACAGCCATTCCACAGAAAAATTAAAATTTCATTTAGAAAAGGTTCCCTCTCTCCCTTCTTTCCATCGGTACGGGAGACTGACAAGCTTCATCCCCAGCCCTTTTATTTTTTACTCTGAAACAAGGTCTCACCAATTTGATGAGGGTCTCCCTAAGGTGCTGAGGCTGGGCTTAAACCTGCAATCCTCCTGTTTCAGCCTCTCAAGTACTGGAATTACAGCTGTGTGCCACCACACCTGGCTGGGTTCTTTTCTTTAAAAAGTAGGAAATTAAGTTCAGACAATTAGTGGGAATGTGAAATTACACCAAGTGCCTACCACTGGAAATTGCTCCACAACTACAAGGCCAAAACTGCAGTTCCTTATCAGTTCCATTTAAAAATAGGCCTGCCTCAGCCAGTGCAGTGGTGCACGCCTATAATCCAGCACATGAGCAGCTAAAAAATAAAGTATGGTAGAGGTGGAGTTCAGGGATAGAATGCCCCTTAGTTTAATCCCCAGTACAAATAAAACAAATGGCTGGGGGTGTAGATTGGAGGTAGAATGCCCCTGGATCCAATTCCCAGGACCAAAAAAAATAAATGAATAAAAATAAAAGCAAGCTCGCTTGTAATCCCAGTACTTGGGAAGCTGACACCAGAGGATCTGGGTTCACAGTCAGCCTCAGCTACTTAGTGACGTCTTCTGCAACTTAGTGAGACCTTGTGCCAAAATAAAGAATAAAAATAGGGCTGGGTTGTAGTTTGGAGGTAGAATGCCACTGGGTTCAATCCCCAGCATCGCAAAAAAAAAAAAAAGCCCACCTGCAGTAAACTGAGCTCCACATCTACCAGAAAGCCTTTGTACCATATTTTCTTAAATTAAAATCACTATCTGTAGACACTGTTAAAATGGTCCCAAAAATGAAAAAGAAAATCATCGAAGAGTACAATTAATTAAAAAAGAAGAGGGGCCGGACGTGATGGTGCATGTTTGTAATCCCAGTACTCGGGAGGCTAAGAGGGGAGGACCACAGGTTCTCGGCCAGCCTCGGCTACCTTAGTGAGGCCCTTTGCAACTTACTGAGACCCTGTTTCAAAATAAAGAATAAAAAATAGAACGCCGGGCGTGGTGGCGCACGCTTGTAATCCCAGCATTCGGGAGGCTGAGACTGGAGGATCCGGGTTCGTGGCCAGCCTCAGCTACCTAGTGAGGCACTCCGCAACTTAGTGAGACTCGGTTTCAAAATAAAGAATAAAAACTAGGGCTGGGGGTGTAGCTCGGAGGTAGAATGCCCCTGAGTTCAATTCCCAGTACCGCAAAAAAAAAAAAAAAATAGGGCTGGGAGGGGATAGCTTGGAGGTAGAATGCCCCTGGGTTCAATCCCCAGTTCCCCAAAAGAAACAAAAAAATGAAGAGTGGGGACAGGTATGTAGCTCATTAGTAGAACACTTGCCTAGCATGTGTGAGGCCTGGGTTCAATCCCCAGCACTGCCCCTCCCCCCAAAAAAGTAGACTAAAACAGAAAAAAATACTTTAAAAAGGGGGAAACAAAATCCAGCAGGGCTGGTAGCTCATGCCTATAATGCCAGTACTTGGGAGGCTGAGACAGGAGGATCACAGTTCCGAGGAGTCTCAGCAAGTGGTGAGACTGTCATCAACCCAGCAAGATCCCATTTCAAAAAATAAAAATAAAATAGAGCTGGGGGTGTAGCTCAGAGGAAGAACGTCGCTGGGTTCAATCCCCAGGACGAAAGAAAGGAGGGAGGAGAAGGAAGAACCTCTAATTATGATCTTCAAATCAAGATGATACTGTACCTAACAAGACACTCTGAAACCCAAAAAAAACAAAGATACACAGGGAATGGTCATGCACGCTTGTAATCCCAGTACTTGGGAGGCTGAGATAGGAGGATTGCAAGTTCAAAACCAGCCTCAGCAACTTAGGGAGGCTCTCAGTAATTATCCAAATAAAAAATAAAATAGGTCTGGGAGTGTAGCCCAGAGGTAGAAGGTCCCTGTGTTCCATCCCAAGTACTACCAAAACAAAAACAAAAACAAAAAACATACTATGAAAAACAGAGAACAAGTTTGTAGAAATAAGAAAATATTTTTACATAAAGTTCGGTAAGGTAAAATTGAGGATGCAGAAAGACTCTGACTTACTTTGCAATAATGAAAAAGCAGTATGAGCCGGGCGTGGAGGCGCACGCTTGTAATCCCAGCATTTGAGAGTCTGAGACCGGAGGATCCGGGTTCAATAATGAAAAAGCAGTATGAGCCAGGCGTGGTGGCGCATGCTTGTAATCCCAGCATTCGGGAGGCTGAGACCGGAGGATTCAGGTTCCGGGCCAGCCTCAGCTACCTAGTGAGGCACTCCGCAACTTAGTGAAACCCGGTTTCAAAATAAAGAATAAAAAATAGGACTGGGGGTATAGCTCGGAGGTAGAATGCCCCTGAGTTCAATCCCCAGTACCATTAAAAAAAAAAAAAGAAAAAAAATAGGACTGGGGGTGTAGCTTGGAGGTAGAATGCCCCTGGGTTCAATCCCCAGTACCGCAAAAAAAACAAAACAAAACAAAAAGAAAGCAATATGCATTCAAGAGAAACCACACTTTAAATTTTTATCATTTCCTGGGCTACAAAAATGTAGTATGAAGCCGGGTGTGGTGAGGCACACTTGTAATCCCAGTACTTGGGAGGCTGAGATAGAAGGATCCAGGTTTGCGGCCAGCCTCAGCTACCTAGTGAGGCACTCTGCAACTTAGTAAGACCCTGTTTCAAAGTAAAGAATAAAAAATAGGGCTGGGGGTGTAGCTTGGAGGTAGAATGCCCCTGAGTTCAATCCCCAGTACTGCAAAAAATAAAAAAAAATAAAAAGGGATGGGGGCATAACTTGGAGGTAGAAATGACTGGGCTCAATCCCTGGTATCCAAAAAAAAAAAAAAAGGGCACAGAGTATCCAGCCCAAAAGTGACTAGCACATAGACATAGCACAGTAAAATCTCAAGAATACAGAGGAAATCCTAAAAATTTCCAGAGGAAAAAACCCCAAGTATTAGCTGGGTACAGGGGCATGTACTGGTAACTCCAGCTGAGAGGCGAAGGTAGGAGGACTGTAAAGGCCCAGGAGTAAGCGGTCAGCCTAAGCAACATAGCCAAACCCCACTTCAAAAGCAAAAACACCCCAAGTATTTTACAACAGAATAAAATCATATAAGCAACCAAATTCTCAGTGTGAACAAAGGAAGTCTCAATGTAATGACACCATGTCTTCCAAGTTTTGAAGACAGTGCATTCAACTTAGAATTTTGTACTGAGCCAAGATAGCAATCACCAATCAAGTACGAGATTTCTAGGTTCTAAGAAAATTTAGCCAGGCATGGTGGTACACACCTGAGAGGCTCACAGGTTCAAGAACAGCCTCAGTAGCACAGTGAGACTCTCGGCAACCTAGCAAGACCCTCTTTCAAATAAAAAAGGCCTACGGGTGTAGCTCAAAAATAGAATGCCCCTGGGCTCGATCTCATTATATAAAAAAAAGAAAGAAAAAGAAAATGGGACTTCCAGGATTCTTCATAGCCAGGCATACAGGTGCATATGCCTATAATTCCAGTACACAGGAAGCTGAGACAGGAGGATTGCAGGTGTGCAGCCAGCCTCAGCTATTTAGTGAGATCCTGCTTCAAAATAAATACAAAATAGGACTGGGGATTTAGCTCAGAGGTAAAAGAATGCCTGTGGGTTCAATCCCCAGTACCACAAATAAATAAATAAATAAAAAGAGCGAAAGGTATAATTTGAAGGTAGAATGCTCCTGGGTTCAATCCCTAGTACCAAAAAAAAAAAGGAAATTTCTTCATGATAAAGTTTCTTAAGAAGTACAAAATGGAGAAATGCACTGAGAAGACAAAGTAAGATTCAGGATGTGGGCCCACACTCACATTCAGGAAAGGATGACAGCCTTAAGCAGGCCTGAAGAGCAATATTAGAACAGGAGGAAAGAAGCCAGGCGTGGAGGTGCACGTCTGTAATCCTAGTACTTGGGAGGATGAGACAGGAGGATCACAGGTTCATAGTCAGTCTAAGCTACACAGTGAGGCCCTCTGCAACTTAGTGAGACCCTGTTTCAAAATAAAGAATAAAAAATAGAGCTGGGGGTGTAGCTCAGAGGTAGAATGCCCCTGGAGTTCAATCCCCAGTACCACAAAAAAAATTAAAAAAATAAAACAAACAGGGTTGGGTAAAAAAAGAAAATCTCTAAACAAAATGCACAAGAAATAAAATGTAAAGTTCCTTCTGTAATGAATATTTATGGTCTTAATGTAAATGCTGCTCATTGATTTTCAATGTTAAAAGTGAACCTATAAATCATAGCTTTAATTAGAAAAATAGAACAAAATGTAAATTTGACCAACTTTGACAATATGAAAGTAAACAATTAGCCGGGTGTGGTGGCGCACGCTTGTAATCCCAGCATTTGGGAGGATGAGACTGGAGGATCCAGGTTCGTGGCCAGCCTCAGCTACCTAGTGAGGCACTCCGCAACATAGTGAGACTCGGTTTCAAAATAAAGAATAAAAAATAGGGCTGGGGGTATAGCTTGGAGGTAGAACTTCCCTGAGTTCAATCCCCAGTACCAAAAAAAAAAAGAAAGTAAACAATTTAGATGGTGGTGAGGAAGGAGATAAAAGAATTAAAGAAATACAACTCCAGATGGATCAAGACCTGGAAATTAGAGACTTTGAAATTATACAGGAAGGCATAGGTCCAAAACTCCAACATACAGGCACGGGAAGAAATTTCCTCAATAAGACCCCCAAAGCTCAGGAAATTAAAACAAAAATTAAAAAGTAGGATGGTATTAAGCAGTTTCTGTTCATCAAAGGAAACTATCAAGAGTCTAAAGAGAGAGGACAGAGAATGGGAAAAGATCTTTGCCAGCAATTCCTCTAACAGAGGACTAATATATAAAGTACTTTAAAAAACCAGCCAAGTGTGGTGACAGACACTTGTAATCCCAGTACTTAGGAGGCTGAGACAGGAGGATCACAAGTTCCAGAACAGCCTCAGCTATTTAATGAGGCCCTCCACAACTTAGTGAGACCTTGTTTCAAAAGTAAGGAGAAAATGGAGCTGAGGGTGTAGCTTAGAAGTAGAATGCCCATGGGTTCAATCTCCAGTACCTCAAAAAAAAAAAAAAAAAACCCAAAACAATCAAATAATCAAATAGCCAAAGAAATACAAATGGCCAATAAATACATGAAAAAATATTCACTATCACTAGCAATCAAGGAGATGCAAATCGAAACTACACAGAGAGTCCACCTAAATGCAACCAGAATGACAATCATCAAGAAGTCAAACAAAAGCAAGTGGTGGTGCACACTTGTAATCCCAGTACTTGGGAAGCTGAGACTGGAGGATCTAGGTTCACAGCCAGCCTCAGTTACTTAGTGAGGCCCTCCGCAACCTAGTGAGATCCTGTTTCAAAATAAAGAATAAAAAATAGGGCTGAGAGACGGGCGTGGTGATGCACGCTGTAATCCCAGCATTTGGGAGGCCGAGACCGGAGATCCGAGTTCGAGGCCAGCCTCAGCTACCTAGTGAGGCACTCCACAACTTAGTGAGACCCTGTTTCAAAATAAAGAATAAAAAAAAAATAGGGCTGGGGATATAGCTCGGAGGTAGAATGCCCCTCGGTTCAATCCTCAGTACCGCAAAAAATAAATACAAAAGAAGTCAAACAAAAACAAATGCTTGTGAAGATATGGGGAAATAGGAACTCTTCTACACTGTTGGTGGGATTGCAAATGAGTGCAGACGCTATGGTGATCAGTGTAGAGATTCCTCTGAAAATTGGGAATGGATCCACCATATGATCCAGCTATAATACTCTTGGGTATCTTTCCGAAGGGAGTGAAATCAGATTAAAGTAATATTTGTATATCCACGTTTATAGCATCACAATTCACAATAGCTAAATTATGGAACGAACCTGGGAGTCATCAAAAGATGAATGAATTATAAATTATGGGATATATTGTACACAATGGAATTCTACTCAGCAATAAAGAACAAAATAATGTCACTTGCAAGAAAATGGATGGACCTGGAGAACATTATGTTAAATGAGATTAGCTAGTCACAGAAAGTGAAGGGTCATATATTGTCTCTCATATGTGGAAGCTAAGGAGTAATCAGGATACCAAAGGGACTTTCGATAATCAACGAGAAACCTCAGTGGAGCCAGGGAGGTGGTGTAGGGGAGCATGGTGGGGAGAGGGAGGATCAATGAAGGGATGACTACCACAGACATTACGCAACCAACTTCAATCTCAATACCCTGTATGGGGAAGAGGGGAAGAGGGAAGGGAGCCAAGGGAAAGTCAGCCAAGTGCTGTGTGCATGTATGCCACTACCACTATGCATGCATTATGATGTGAGACTATGATGAACCAATAAAAGGATAAAAAAGATAAAAAGTCTGAACTATCAAAAAAGAATTAAAGGACACAAATGTTCATCTTCTGGAACTCAAAATATACTAAAATATAGTTAATAAGAATAGCTATTTAAATGTATTATTTAAAATTACAAGTCGGGCCGGGCATGGTGGCACACACTTGTAATCCCAGTAGTTGTGAGGCTGAGACAGGAGGATCGCAGGTTTGCAGCCAACCTCAGAAATTTAATGAGGTCTTCTGCAACTTAGTGAGACCCTGTTTCAAAGTAAAAAACAGAAAGTAGGGCTGAGGTATAACTCAAAAGTACAATGCCCCTGGGTTCAATCCTTAGCACCACAAAAAATAAGTAAAATCACAAATGTAACCAATAAATGAACTAAAAATAGTGATCTTACTGTATGAGCCTGAAGGTAAGAAAAGGTTTGAATTAAGATTGACAAGAAATCAACATATACCATTGATAGGTGGTAAATGAAGAAATAGTACAAAAAGCATATTATTACAGACATAAAATAAAAGAAAGTAATAAATGAAGCATTTAAAAATGATGACTTCTACTGGGCGTGGTGGCACACGCTTGTAATCCCAGCATTTGAGAGGCTGAGACCCGAGGATCCGGATTCGCAGCCAGCCTCAGCTACCTAGTGAGGCACTTCGCAACTTAGTGAGACTCTGTTTCAAAAATAAAATAAAAAATAGGACTGGGGATATAGCTCAGAGATAGAATGCCCCTGAGTTCAATCCCCAGTACCGCAAAAAAAAAAAAAAAAAAATGATGACTTCTAACTGAATGTGGTGGCACATGACTGAAATCCCAGAACTTGGGAGACTGAGACAGTAGGATCACAGGTTCATAGCCAGCCTCAGCAACTTAGTGAGGCCCTCTACAACTTGGTGAGACCCTGTTTCAAAGTAAAGAATAAAAAATAGGCTTGGGGGTGTAGCTCAGAGGTAGATTGCCCCTGGGTTCAATCCCCAGTACTGCCAAAAAAAAAAAAAAGAATAAAATAGGTCTGGGGGTGTAGCTCAGAGCGTTCTAGCTCCTGGGTTCCATCCCCAGTACCACAAAATAAATAAAAATAAAAATGATAACTTCTGAGGAATGGATCTAGTGTGGAGAATAATAAAGCAAGGAATGTTGCTTTTTGTTTAATATCTTTGATTATTTTCAAATCTATCAATAGGTATTACGCATTGAACTGTTTTATTTCCCCAAATTTTCTAACATACACTTCATGATATAAAATATTTTATTTTAAATATATGGTATTTTTCATACAACATATACCAAACAGGAAATCCAGGCCTAGACATATTGTAGTAAAACTGCAGAACATCAAAGACAAAGAGAAGATCTTGGAAGCAGCCAGAGAGAAAGGACAGATCACCTACAAAGGAACACAGACAATTAGAATGACAAAAGTCCATTCAAGAAGGGAATCCAGAAGACAATGGAATACATACAAGGTGTGTTAATTAGAGTTGGATATACAGCAAAACTACTGCACAGGAACAAGGAGAAATAAAAATATTCATAGGTAAACTTAGAAAATTTACTACCAACAGAAATGTTCTAAAGGCACTTCCAAATACTTCAAAAATACTTAAAAGTATTAGAAAATGATGATCCCAAACATTCAGAGATTTAAGAATGAATAAAACAATAAACACACAGGCAATGTGAACACAGACTTGGTAAAATAATAATGGTGTCCAATTTAAGTGTTTAAAAGAAGACCAAACTGACAAACTGGAATCATAAATCAAGAAGGTAAAGACTGAAGTGAGGGTTTTTGTTTTTGTTTTCCTTTTGTCCACATTATTTTGTTCTTTCCCTGGTACTGGGGAACAAACCCAAGGCCTCGCACATGCAAGGCAAGCAATATAACTCTGAGCTACATCCCAGCCCTGTATACAGTATTTAGTTATGCATCAAGACAAATTATTCTTCAGCCCACAAATTCATGTTTCATAGTAAGGAACACAGGTCACTAACAAACTTCTATGGAACTCAACCCAAGAAAGTTTTTTTTTTTCCGGTACTGGGGATTGACCTCAGGGGCATTCTACCTCCGAGCTACACCTCCAGTCCTATTTTTTATTCTTTATTTTGAAACCGGGTCTCACTAAGTTGCAGAGTGCCTCACTAGGTAGCTGAGGCTGGCCATGAACCCGGATCCTTCAGTCTCAGCCTCCCAAATGCTGGGATTACAAGCGTGCGCCACCACGCCTGGCTCAAAAAAGTTCTTTATATTCTAAAATAATGTGCTTTGACAGAAAGCCTTCTTCGTCTCCTCAGAATGTTTCATAGAATCATCATTTCTATAGAAATCTATGTGTGTCTTCTTTCTTGGTTCAGCCACATAAAACATATAGAGAACTGCAACTCTCAGGGAAGCAATGTTCTCCAGTACAAAAAAAAAAAAAGAAGCTGGGCGTGGTGGCGCACACTTGTAATCCCAGCATTCGGGAGGCTGAGACCAGAGGATCCGGTTCGAGGCCAGCCTCAGCTACCTAGAGAGGCACTCCGCAACTTAGTGAGACCCGGTTTCAAAATAAAGAATAAAAAAAATAGGGCTGGGGGTATAGCTCGAAGGTAGAATGCCCCTGAGTTCAACCCCCAGCACTGCAAAAAAAAAGAAAGAAAAAGCAACCAAACTGAGAAATGGCTAATTCCAGGTGAGGCATTCTACCTCTGAGCTACACCCCCAGCCCAATTTTATTACTTTTTTGGAATCAGGGTCTCACTAGGTTGAAGAGTCTCACTACTTGCTGAGACTGTCCTTGAACCTGTGTTGCTCCTGTCTCAGCCTCCCACGTACTGGGATTACTGGAAGATCCAGGTTCGCAGCCAGCCTCAGCTACTTAGTAAGGCTCTTCGCAACTTAGTGAGACCCTGTTTCAAAAATAAAGAATAAAAAAATAGGGCTGGGGTATAGCTCAGAGGTACAATGCCCCTGGGTTCATACTGAGAAAAAAAAAAAAAAAAAAGACATTATAAAGCTCAAGTATTTTATTTGCCAAGTTTTCAAGACAATGAATTAATATCTATTATCCTCCAGAAAGTGACTAATTATGGTTTTCTTTTTTGTTTCTTATTTTTTAGTATTGAATTTAAAAGAGCCCTGCCCAAGATTCCCCTCCATGGCCAGGCGTGGTGGCACACCCTTGTAATCCCAGTACTTGGGAGCTGAGACAGGAGCAACAATAGCCTCAGCAAGTAGTGAGACTCTCTTCAATCTAGTGAGATCCTATTTCCAAAAAAGTAATAAAATTGGGCTGGGGGTGTAGCTCAGAGGTAGAATGCCTGTGGGTTCAATTCTCAGTACCACAAAAACAAAAAAAAATTTAAAAAAAAAGAGCCCACTCCACTGCAATTGTTATACTTAACTGAAACTTAAATGGTTCTACTTTTGGCCAATGACAACCTGTTAAAATTTGGCTTCTGAACCCTTTTGACATAACTCTAGCCCACACTGCTCTCTAGAGGGTCTAGACAAACTATGATGATCATCTCAACTTTTCCTGCCTCACCTGGAATTAGCCATTTCTCAGTTTGGTTGTTTTTTCTTTTTTGATACTGGGGATTAAACCCAGGGGCATTCTACCTCTGAGCTACACCCCCAGACCAATTTTATGGGTTTTTTTTTTTTTTTGAAACAGAGTCTTACTAAGTTGCAGAGGGCCTCACTAAGTAGCTGAGGCTGGCCACGAACCAGCAATTCTCCTTTGTCATCCTCCCAAGTACTGGAATTACAAGTTTGGTTGCTTTAACAGAAAGTATTACAAGACAACAATCTAGGAAATAGGATCGCTCAATGCTATGGGCTGTTCAATGATTTTGTGCCTTTCCATAATCAGAACCAGAGAAAAAGATAAAATAGACCTGGGTGTGGAGACACACACCTGTAATCCCAGAATTTGAGGGGCTGAGACAGAAGGATCCCAAGTTCAAGGCCAGCCGCAGCAACTTATTGAGACCCTCAACAACATAGCAAGACCCTGTTTCAAAACAGGATGTAGCTCAGAAGTAGAATGCTAGCCGGGCGTGGTGGCGCACGCTTGTAATCCCAGCATTCGGGAGGCTGAGATCCGGGTTCGCGGCCAACCTCAGCTACCTAGTGAGGCACTCTGCAACTTAGTGAGACCCGGTTTCAAAATAAAGAATAAAAAAATGGGGCTGGGGGTATAGCTCGAAGGTAGAATGCCTCTGAGTTCAACCCCCAGTACCGCAAAAAAAAAAAAAAAGAAGTAGAATGCTCCTGGGTTCAGTCCACAGTACCACAAAATAAATTAAATAAAAAGAGCTGGAGGTATAGCTCAAAGGTAGAATGCCACTAGATTCAATCCCCAGTATAAGGGAAAAAAAATATTTTCTATTACCTTCAATATCTCTGAAGATGTTTTATTAAGACATACTGATTACTCAGATCTTTGTAGAGCAGTCTTCATTTCTTCTTTTCTTCTCTTTTTTATTTTTGGTGTTGGGGATTGAGTTCAGGGCCTCTGAAGTTCTCATTTCCAAATATATGTTTACTTCAAATTCTTGTCACTTCAAAGCTTTTTAAATTGTTTTATGTTGATTTTGCATATATAATGTATTTTGTGTGTGTGTGTGCGTGCGTGTATGTGTGCGCACACGCGCGCGTACGGTGTACTGGGGATTGAAACCAGGGGCATTCTACCTCTGAGCAATACCTCCAGCCCTTTTTATTTTGAGACAAGGTCTCACTAACTTGCTCAGAGTCTCGCTTATGTTGTTCCAACTTGCAATCCTCCTGTCTCAGCCTCTCAGGTACTAGATTACAGGTATGTACCACCATGCCTGGCTTAATGTGTTTTTTCTTTTATTTTTCTGGGATTGAACCCAGAGGCATTCTACCTTCAAGTTATACCCCAGCCCAATTTTGTATTTCTTATTTGGAAACACTGTCTCGCCAGGTTGATGAAAGTCTCACTACTTGCTGAGGCTGTCCTCAAACCTGAGATCCTCCTGTCTCAGCCTCACTTGTACGGGGATTACAAATTTGTGTCACCACGCCTGGCTTCATGTGTTTTCTTAATGTCTTCTAGCTCACTCTGAAATGAAACAGACAGCTTTCCCTTTTTATTTTTTCAGTGTTAAGAGATTGGAGACGGAACCCATGTCGTTGTTCTTATTTTCACTGAAGAAAACCCCCAGCCCAGGAGTCCTATCTTTGCCAGGAAAACCGAAGTGTTAAGTATAAAGGGAGAGCCAGAGGAAGAAAGACATGAGAGAATGAGACAAATACAAGATGGAACTATAAGGTTTCATGAAACCTGAAACAATTTAACATGGTTTAGGAGGAATAAAAGAAACGTATCAAAGTTAGAGAAATGTATAATTGGACATAACATGATGAAAGCCAGGCATGGTGGCGCATGCTTGTAATCCCAGTACTTGGGAGGCTGAGATTGGAGGATCCTGGTTCACTGCCAGCCTTAGCTACTTAGTGCGGCCCTCCGCAACTTAGTGAGCCTGTTTCAAAATAAAGAATAAAAAATAGGACTGAGGGTACAGCTCGGAGGTAGAATGCCCCTGGATTTACCGTAAAAAATAAATAAATAAATAACATGATGAGCATACAGATTGGGTGGAGGTAGGGTTTTAACTTAGTATTCTCAGTAGAAAAAGAAATTAAAAAAATGGAATCTTTGCCTGGCGTGGTGGTGCATGCTTGTAATCCCAGTACTTGGGAGACTGAGACAGGAGGTTCACAGGTTCGTAGCCAGCCTCAGATACTTAGTGTGGCCCTCTGCAGCTTGGTGAGACCCTGTTTCAAAGTAAAGAATTAAAAAACTGGGGTGGGCTGGGGGTGGACCTCAGAGGTAGAGTGCCCCTGGGTTCAATCCCCAGTATCAGAGAGAGAGAGAAAGAGAAAGAGAGAGAGACAGAGACAGACAGACAGACACACACACACACACAAGGATCTTTCTTAATGGGAACAAAAGAACAGGTCTGAGAATAGTGGAGAATGGGGGAGCAGGCACAGGGGCCAGAAAACAGAGCTGCGTGCACCTAAATCACAGATTCCCAAAGTCAGTTATGCCCACCCTAGTTGGGGGATGCTGGAATGACCCAGGGGGTTGTCAGACACCTCAGGTGCTACTGGGAGCAATGATTACAAATGAAGGGTGTCAGGAGCCGGGCGTGGTGGCTCACGCTTGTAATCCCAGCATTTGGGAGGCTGAGACCGGAGGATCCGGGTTCGCGGCCAGCCTCAGCTACCTAGTGAGGCACTCCGCAACTTAGTGAGACCCGGTTTCAAAATAAAGAATAAAAAAATAGGGCTGGAGGTGTAGCTCGGAGGTAGAATGCCCCTGAGTTCAATCCCCAGTACCGCAAAAAAAAAAAAAAAAAAAAAATTAAGGGTGTCAGAAATGCCCACGGGGGTGCTGAGTCATTTTTTTCCTGAAGAGGAGGCAATAAGCCAGTAAGTTTGGAAACCTATGGTCTAAACTGATGGCAATAGTCCTAGGCAATAAAGAATGTGAGGGAGACACTCTCACAAGGAGTCACATGCTAAGAGTCATATTTTGGAAATTAGGAGATTATGGAGAAGTACGGATGGGAAAAGAGTTTAAAAAAAGAAAAATCAGCCGGAAGTTAACAGTTTCCAGTATGTTAGGTAAAAGGAAACAAAGCAGGGCTACTGGAACAGACATGGTGGGTCACAGCATAGGATACCTAGAGAGGAGAGAGGTAAAGAAAACTAAGATTTCAAATTGGAAGCCTGGCATGGTGGTGCACACTTTTAATCCCAGTACTTGGGAGGCTGAGACAGGAGGATCATAGGTTCCTGGCCGGCCTCAGCTACTTAGTGAGGCCCTCTGCAGCTTAGTGAGACCCTGTTTCAAAAATAAAGAATAAAAAATAGGGCTGAGGGTGTATCTTGGAAGTAGAAAGCCCCTGGGCTCAATCTCCAGCTCCACTAAAAAAAAAAAAAGATTTCGATTTCCAACTGGAGAGAACTGGGGTAGGATCAACAAGACAGGCAGAATGAAGAAATATGTATATCCTTTACAAAATCCTGATGAATATTAAGTCTGCATGAGTTAATGGGAGTTTACTGTACTAGTCTTTCCACTTCAGAACATTAAAAATTTCTATAATAAACTGTAAACATTTTTATAAAAAGTATAAGCATGAGGATTCTTCACGATCCCTTCTCATTCTCTTTGTGGGCCCAATCATCAGTTTCTCCATAGTACAAATAATAGCTCATTTGAAATATTCAGTACCTCATAAAAAAAGTTTAACAGAGTAAAATATCACTTAAATTCCTACCTTGATTTTTTTCTGTATTATCTCCTTTTGTTTCTTCTTCTTTAATGGGAGGACTTATTCTGGATGTCCTGTTTTGCCCCTGAACCACTTCCGCTAGCAATTCTTCTTGAGAAGTTCGAGTTCTGGGAGCCACTGGAAGTGTCTGTTTCTGTGGGACTTTTACATAAAAGCAAGAGATACAATTATAAATACAGTTAACATACTAAGACTCACTAATGAAACTGTCACACTTAACATAAATCTTTCTTCATATGAGATCATCCAAGGAGTTCAAAACAATCCTAGACATCACCTCAGTTTTTCTTAAAATTCCTGATACCTAATTTATTACCATATATATGTAAATAATGTGTAAACATTTTAGGCCATATACCATGTACGTAATATAGCACATACGTATTCATTTTAAAACAAATGCAGTTTAGATTCTACTTCATAATCTTACATCAGTTCATCAGTTGGTTTTTTTTTTTTTTTTTTGACACTAGGCATGGAACCCAGAGGCATTCTACCTCCAAGCTATACTTTCAGCCTGATTTTATTCCTTATTTGGAAAGGGTCTCACTAGATTGCTGAGAACCTCGCTAAGTTGCCAAGGCTGGCTTTAAAACTGTGACCCTCCTGTCTCAGCCTCCCAAGTACTTACTGGGAATATACGATGCACCAACATACTGGGCTCAAACTGTAATTTTTTTTTTTTTTTTTTTGCGGTACTGGGGATTGAACTCAGGGGCATTCTACCTCCGAGCTACACCCCCAGCCCTATTTTTTATTCTTTATTTTGAAACCGAGTCTCACTAAGTTGCGGAGGGCCTCACTAGGTAGCTGAGGCTGGCCTCGAACCCGGATCCTCTGGTCTCAGCCTCCCGAATGCTGGGATTACAAGCGTGCGCCACCATGCCCGGCTCTCAAACTGTAATTTAAACTAGACTGAGAATGTTTCAATTTTATTTCTTAAAACTTGGGGAATGCCAGGCGTGGTGGCGCATGCTTGTAATCCCAGCATTTGGGAGGCTGAGACCAGAGGATCCAGGTTCACGCCCAGCCTCAGCTACCTAGTGAGGCACTCTGCAACTTAGAGAGACCTGGTTTCAAAATAAAGAATAAAAAATAGGGCTGGGGGTATAGCTCGAAGGTAGAATGCCTCCGAATTCAATCCCCAGTACCGCAAAAAAAAAAAAAAAAAAACTTGGGGAGCTCCAACTTTTATAAAAACTAGGTATGTCAAATTATAAAACGTCTCTAAATTTGTCATCATTCTAAACAATATTGCTGACAGACCAAAAAAAGGAATGTAATCAGGTAACTGTTAGGCCAACTGTTGACTTTTGCCAGATAATCCTTATTCTTATTTATTTATTTATTGTGGTACTGGAGTTTGAACCTAAGGGCATTCTACCTCCAAGCTATACCCCCAGCCCTATTTTTTTATTCTTTATTTTGAAACAGGTATCATTAAATTGCAGAGGGACTCACTAAGTAACTGAGGCTGGCCGGAAACCTGTGATCCTCCTGTCTCAGCCTCCCAAGTACTGGAATTACAAGTATTCGCCACCATGCCCAGTTGCATAATCCTTATTCTACATGTCAGAACCTGTTTAATTCCATGTTCACACTTAAATTAGGGAAAAAGAGGAAAGAGGTGAGCGTAAGGACCAAAATTGATGGCTATAGCACAGGACTGTAATCCCAGTACCTGGAAGGTTGAGACCTCCCAGCATCCCAGAGGATCCCAGATTTGAGGCCAGTGCAGTTTCAAAATAAATACAATAGGGCTGGGGTACTTATATCTCAGAGGCAGGATGCCCTGGGTTCAACTCCAAGTATCAAAAAATTGATGGCTAACAGTTCATTTCAGGAAAAGAGAGACCAACAAGCAGAGCAATGCTCTAAGAACATTCAGCAAATATATGTTTTTTGTGGTACTAAAGATTGATTCCAGGTACATTCAGTCCAAATTACACCCCCAGCACTTTTTACTTTTTGTTTTGAAACAGGGTCTCGATAAGTTGCTGAGACTTGACTCAAACTTGTGACCCTCCCCTCCAGTCTCAGCCTCCCAAGTACTGGGATCACGGGCATGAGCCACTAAGCCCAGCGAAAATCTCACTCTTAATCAAACCTCCTTTTAAAATCTGTATGTATTATCAGCTGGTAGCAGTAGTATATATCTGTAATACCAGTAATTTGAGAGGCTAAGACAGGAAAATTACAGGTATGAAGCCAGCCTCTGCAACTTAGTAAAATTCTCGGCACCTAGTGAGACCCTGTTTCATAAAAAAAAAAAAAAAAAGCTAGGGTGTAGTTTGGAGGTAGGATGTCCGGAGTTCAATTCTCAGTACCAAAAAACTAATAGTGTTTTAAAAATGCATTATCAGCCGGGCGTGGTGGCGCACGCTTGTAATCCCAGCATTTGGGAGGCTGAGACCGGAGGATCCGGGTTCGCGGCCAGCCTCAGCTACCTAGTGAGGCACTCCACAACTTAGTGAGACTCGGTTTCAAAATAAAGAATAAAAAATAGGGCTGGGAGTGTAGCTTGGAGGTAGAATGCCCCCGAGTTCAATCCCCAGTACTGCAAAAAAAAATAAAAATAAAAATGCATTATCTATTTCACACACAATGGAAAGAGGGAGGAAGAGGCACTGTATATGCTTACAAAACATGTCAGTTGAGTTTCTCAAAGTGACCTAATCTCCTTTTAAAACCATTTCTAGCCGGGCATGGTGGCGCACCCTTGTAATCCCAGCATTTGGGAGGCTGAGACCGGAGGATCCGGGTTCGCAGCCAGCCTCAGCTACCTAGTGAGGCACTCCGCAACTTAGTGAGACTCGGTTTCAGAATAAAGAATAAAAAATAGGGCTGGGGGTGTAGCTTGGAGGTAGAACGCCCCTGAGTTCAATCCCCAGTACCGCAAAAAAAAAAAAAAAAAAAAAAAAAAATTCTTAAAACCATTTCTACAGAGTCTCATCTTGGTCTTAACATCTGACAGGTATTTTTATTTTACCACAACTCAGGGAAGAAGTTTTTTATCTTACTGAAGAAATCTCTTGCACACTGTAAAAATATTTACCTGCAGAATAATTAGTTGTTTTTGTTACAGATTCTTGAGCTTCAGATATAGCCTTCAAAATTAGATTCTTGTTAGCTTGTTTAGAAGGTGGAAGAGAAGGTCTAAAAGAGTTAAGAAAGGTATTTTTATAACTTAAAATTTCAATTCTTTACACGCTAACTATCCATTACGTTTTACTACAGCCTTCTCAAGAAACCAGTGGTAGTTTTTAGAAAATGCCAACTAGACTGGAAGCTTTTCACTTTTAAAAGAATGAATCTAGATTTTTCTTTCCCGCCAAATTAGGTTTTAACATTCTCTCCAACACTCTTCAATGCTAGGCAAATGCCCACTCATTAATATAAGTGATTCTCGGAAGCCAAGGCAAGCCTCATATATGATCACATTAAATATTTATTTTCATGACTATTCTCTTCAAGGGTGTAGCACAGTGGTAGAGCAGTTGCCTGCCAGCATGCACAAGGCCCTGGGTTTGATCTCCAGCATGCCTTAAAAAAAAAAGAAGACAACTTCCTGGGGCAGTTAAAGATTACAGCCATGTCAGTACCTCCTTTCAGGCTTTGCTGGCACTGACACACTGCTGGACACGCTTCCTGTACGGGAGCCATAATCATCATCTTCTTCCTCCTCTTCTCCATCATGACTGAATTTCTTTACTTTAACAACTGAACTCACCACAGGCAACTTTCTCTTCCGAAAATTTTCATCCTACAATCAGATAAATTTATGCTTACCCAAGTCTTAAAAAATGAAAATGTTCTACTACTATAAGACATTTAGGAAAAAGACCCTTATCAAAAATTCAAAAGGAAGCTGGGCATGGTGGCGCACGCTGGTAATCCCAGCATTTGGTAGGCTGAGACTAAAGGATCTGGGTTTGTGGCCAGCCTCAGCTACGTAGTGAGGCCCTCCGCAACTTAGTGAGACCCTGTTTCAAAATAAAGGATAAAAAATAGGGCTGGGGGGTATAGCTCGGAGGTAGAATGCCCCTGAGTTCAATCCCTAGTACAGCAAAAAAACAAACAAACAAAAAAGTGGTGGCACACTCTTATAGTCCCAGTACTTGGGAGGCTGAGACCAGAGGATCCAGGTTAGCAGCCAGCCTCAGATACTTAGTGAGGCTTTCCGCAACTTAAGACTGTTTCAAAAGAAAAAAGAAAAAATAGGACTAGGGGTGTAGCTTGGAGGTAGTATGCCCCTGGGTTCAATACCCACTACCACAAAAAAAAAAAAAAAAAAAAAGAAACAAAAACACACACATACACAGCAGGGCATAGTGGTCCATGTTTGTAATCCCAGTACTTGGAAGGCTGAGACAGGTTTATGGCCTTGGAAGGACTGCAGGTTTATGGCCATTCCAATTAAGTAAGGCCCTCTGCAACTTTGTGAGATCTTGTTTCCAAATAAAACATAAAATAGGGCCAGGAGTGCACCTCGGAGGTAGAGCACCCCAGTGCCACAAACAAGCAAACAAATATATATATACACACACAAACCTCAATACTCATTTTTTCTGAGTTGTTTCTGAAAAAGGGACTGTAAGTCTCTTCTAAACTGTTCAGCACTTCTGGTTCACACAAACGTCCTGTTTCATACACCCGGATGTTCTGTATATCAAGCTGCTTAGCAGCATGCATACTGTTTTGCTGCTGCTGAAACTGCAACCTGTTCAAATGAGCACCACTATCTGCATTTCTACTTGCAGGTGGTCGATATATTTCCATAGAAGGGCGAGAAGAACCATATGTAAGTGTCACTGTAGGTTTCTTCTGAGATAAGGGATTGTCCTGCACAAAATTGAGGTCTTCATCAATGAGATCGTCTGGTTCTGGCTTAATATCAATCACATCTTCGGAAGGTGCTGGCTCCCGCAGAGGTTTCACTGTTGACATCAGTCGGGTTGTAGCTCCATCGTCATAAGTCTGTCTGTTTAAAAAAATATATTACAACCAAATTAGAACGATGATCTCCAAAGCTTCAAAACAAGTATGGATATTTCCTTTATGTAATTCATTCAAAACTACATTCAAGCTGGGCATGGTGGTACAGACCTGTAATCCCAGTACCTAGGAAGTTGAGAAAGGAGAACTGCAGGTTCAAGGACAGCCTCAGCAATGTAGCAAGGCTTTCAGCAACCAAGTGAGACAGTTTCCAAACAAAAAAATAAAAAGGACTGTGTGTGTAGTTCAGAAGTAGAATGGTCCTGGGTTCAGTCCCCAGTACCACAAAAAAAAAAAACACAACCACCCTACTTTCAGCCAGGTGTGATGGGACATGCCTATAATGTACTTAGAAGGCTAAGAAAGGAGGATCGCCAACTTCAAGGCCGGCCTCAGCAATTTAGTGAGACCACTTCAAAATAAAGGGCTGTGGGTATGAGTTCAGTCCCCAGTACTCATTCCCCTCCCCTCAAAAAAAAAACCTATTTTCAAATATATTCATCCTTTAAACTTTTGAAATAAAAGATACTTATACTTAGGGGCTGGGAATACAGCTCATGCTGGGTTTTCCAAGCATGCAGGAAACACTGGGTTCAATCCCCAGTACCACAAAATAAACAAAACAAAACAAAAAAATCATACTCAGGTCTTCTTATTTTAATCAACAAATTACTCATGATCACTTCACCGATTCCAAAAACTGCTAAAACAGCTACTCCAAGATATCAAAACTACTGCAAATGTCACATATACATGCCCATACCAGGTGCACTCAGGACTCTTACCTGATATTAGTGGTTTTCTGCTCCTGTGCACTTGTAGAAACTCTGGAATCTCTTTTTTCAGGTCTAGAGCTAGAAACGGCAAGGGGAGGCACTGCAGCTTCGTGTCTTCTTTCATCTCCCCGACTGAAACTGCTCTTGTTTGAAGGCACGTTACTATCAAAGATATTGGTATCAGAAGACTTTAGACTAGAAGGTTCTGGAAAGAAAAACATATGGTCCTTGAGATCTACTATTATAAACTTTTTCCTCTTTCATCATCAATTCAAAAGCTATACATGTTTATTGTAGAAAAGTTTAAATATATAAATAAAAATCACCAATTATCTAAAAGGTGATTTGAGAAATATACACATACTTTTAAAACTAAGAAATACATTTGTGTGTGCTCTCATGTTATTACTCCAAAATATTATTTTAAGAGCTAGTATTTCATATGATAAGGTAATTACTGGACATTTTGTGATCTTTAATTATATAACAGTGAGATGTCCCCTTGAGGTTAAATCTTTCTACACATCTACAATTTTTTCCTTAGGATAAACTGCACTTCTTCCTACACAAACTTAAATTATTGTGAATCATTATTAAAGTCATTGCTCTTAAATTTATAAAAATGTTTTCGTACAAATAAGCCACTATTTGTACGCTTTTTTTTTTTTTTTTTTGCGGTACTGGGAATTGAACTCAGGGGCATTCTACCTCCGAGCTATACCCCCAGCCCTACTTTTTTTTTTTATTCTTTATTTTGAAACCGAGTATCACTAAGTTGCAGCGTGCCTCACTAGGTAGCTGAGGCTGGCCGCGAAGCCGGATCCTCCGGTCTCAGCCTCCCGAATGCTGGGATTACAAGCGTGCGCCACCACGCCCGGCTTGTACGCTTTTCTTCACAGCAATGTAAATGACTTCTGAAAAATAAGTGATAGCAAGGAAGAATTCCAAAAACCCCTCAATTTTTAAATCTTACCAGTTGTAACAGAGCGAAGTTTATCTAATACACCATGAAGCCTAAAAAATAAAGCAAAACAAAAATAAAATTTCCCTTAATATTAAGATTTTGTTCCAACTGTCATTCTAAATATTATATCCAGATACATACTGACACATGTATTTATTTTTTGTGGTACAAAGGATTAAACCCAAGGGCATTCTACACCCACACTATACCCCTAACCCTTTTTTAAAAATATACATATTTTGGAGTTTTGTTTTTGTTTTTTGCGGTACTGGGGACTGAACTCAGGGGCATTCTACCTCCGAGCTATACCCCCAGCCCTATTTTTTATTCTTTATTTTGAAACCGGGTCTCACTAAGTTGAGGAGTGCCTCACTAGGTAGCTGAGGCTGGCCGTAAACCCGGATCCTCTGGTCTTAGCCTCCCAAATGCTGGGATTACAAACATGCGCCACCACGCCCGGCTAGCCCTGTATTTTTTGTTTTTTGGGTTTTGGTTTTTTTGTGGAACTGGGGATTAAACCCGGGAGGCATTCTACCTCTGAGCTACACCCCTAGCCCTAGTTTTTATTCTTTACTTTGAAACAGGGTCTTACTAAATTGCAGAGGACCTAAGGAGCTGAAGTTAGCCATGAACCTGCGATCCTCCGATCCTCCTGTCTCAGCCTCCCAAGTACTGGGATTACAAGCGTGTGTCACCACGCCTGGCTCCTATTTTATTTTTTTTCTTTTACTTTTTGGTTCTGGGGATTGAACCCAGGGGCATTCTACCTCTGAGCTACATCCCCAATCCTATGTTATTTTATTTATTTTTTGTTTTGTTTTTGTGGTACTGGGGATGGAACCCATGGGTATTCTACCTCTGGGCTACACCCCCAGTCCTATTTTTTACTCTTTATTTTGAAGCAAGGTCTCACTAAGTTGCAGAGGGCCTAAGTTGCTGAGGCTGGCTTCGAACCTGTGATCCTCCTGTCTCGGCCTCCCAAGTACTGGTATTACAAGCATGTACCACCACGCCCAGCTTATTTTTATTTTCAAACAGGGCTCTCTAGGTTAATAAGAGTATCACACTACTTGCTGAGGCTATCCTAGAATCTACAATCCTTCTGTCTCAGCCTCCCAATTACTGAGATTATAAGCATGCACCACCATGCCCAGCTTTATTTTTTATTTTGAAATAGAGTCTCACTAAGCTACAGAGGGCCTTCGTTGCTGAGGCTGGCCTCAAACCGGTGACTGTCCTGTCTGAGCCTCCCAAGTACTGGGATTACAAGTGTGCACCATCCCATCCGGTTCATTTCACTTTTTTTCTTTTTTTTGCGGTACTGGGAACGGAACCCAGGGGCATTCTACCTCCAAGCTACACCCTCAGACCTTTTTTTTTATCCTTTATTTTGAAACAGGGTCTCACTAAGTTGCGGAGGGCCTCGCTAAGCAGCTAAGGCTGGCCACGAACCCGGATCCTCCAGTCTCAGCCTCCCAAATGCTGGGATTACAAGCGTGTGCCACTACGCCCGGCTCCGGCTCATATTTTTGTTTTGTAACAGGGTCTTACTTGGTTGCCGAAAGCCTTGCTAAGTTACTGTGGCTGGTCTAGAACCTATAATCCTCCTGTCTCAGCCTTCCAAGTACTGGGATTACAGATGTGTGCCACCATGCCCAGCTGATACATGGTATTTAATGTATAAAAAACACTAAAATTAATTTTCTAGTTTCATGGTTTTTAAAAAGCCTTTTAATAAACATTACAGAACTCAATTTAAAAATCATTGTGCCGGGCGTGGTGGCGCACGCTTGTAATCCCAGCATTCGGGAGGCTGAGACTGGAGGATCCGGGTTCTTGGCCAGCCTCAGCTACCTAGTGAGGCACTCCGCAACTTAGTGAGACTCGGTTTCAAAATAAAGACTAAAAAATAAGGCTGGGGGTATAGCTCGGAGGTAGAATGCCTCTGAGTTCAATCCCCAGTACCGCAAAAAAAAAAAAAAAAAAATCATTGCATTTAAGCCGGGCGTGGTGGCGCACACTTGTAATCCCAGCATTCGGGAGGCTGAGACCGGAGGATCCGGCTTCGCGGCCAGCCTCAGCTACCTAGTGAGGCACGCTGCAACTTAGTGATACTCGGTTTCAAAATAAAGAATAAAAAAAAAAAAGTAGGGCTGGGGGTATAGCTCGGAGGTAGAATGCCCCTGAGTTCAACCCCCAGTACTGCAAAAAAAAATTCATTGCATTTTTCTTCACTGTTTTCAACATCTCGCCTCTGTGAAAATCAGGTAATGTGAGGTATAGTGAGTTCTTAGCATGCACAAGGCCCCGGGCTCAATTCCTAACACTAAAAGCCAGAAAATGGAGGGGAGAGTCTTGGCCTCCAAAAATATTACTTTGCTTCCTAAGGACTAAAGACTCAATAGAATTTATAGTAAAAACCAAGCCGGGCGTGGTGGCGCATGCTTGTAATCCCAGCATTCAGGAGGCTGAGACCAGAGGATCCGGGTTCTCAGCCAGCCTCAGCTACCTAGTGAGGCACTCTGCAACTTGGTGAGACTCGGTTTCAAAATAAAGAATAAAAAATAGGGCTGGGGTATAGCTCGGAGGTAGAATACCCCCGAGTTCAATCCCCAGTACTGCAAAAAAAAAAAAAAAAAAAAAAAAAAGAATTTATAGTAAAAACCAAGTTAAGTATCCTAAAGCATCAAAACTAGTCCCAGTATCTAATTCTTGTTACAATTGTTGAATATCAGGATATACCTGTATATGCATGGCCCTCCACATGCTAAGGACAAATTCTACCAGAGTTACATCGCTAGCTCAGCAGCTTATTATTTATTTTAACCACTTACATGGTTTCTTGGACAACTTAATTCTGAGAGGTGAAAAAAGTTAATAAATCTCAAAGTATGCTATGCCATTTCAATATAACTATTATTTTCAAAATTAATGCTATAAAGCAAAGATAGGCCACAATCCTAATTGTAAGATACCAATTTTTGTAGCATTTAGTAGCAAATTTGTCTTGCAATCGTTCCAAGAGGCACCCCCCCCCCAACACTAGAAATCTCATTATATTGTTTCACTGAGAACCCCAATCACATGTCAATGTCCCCACGGACACAATTACTTCAGGGCTCCAAAAAATCAGAATAGTCTGTAAGTGTCAAAATGAAGATGCCATCCTTGCATCAGTACATCAGTACATGTTAGAGATTTGAATTTAAGGCAAGATGAGAAAGTTGAATTAACTTGATTTTAAATTCAGATTCAGTTAATGGTATGTTTATTTAAGAAATCTGTCTAGAGTATTCTTCAAGTTATCTGGAAAAGGATCTACTGGGTCAATTTCTTGTACTAACTTGACTCAAACCCAAAGTGACCCAAGGGTTAAATCACAGGTCAGATCATAAAAAATATTTTTGAAAACAAAATAAATAGCCGGGCGTGGTGGTGCACGCTTGTAATCCCAGTACTTGGGAGGCTGAGACAGGAGGATCCGGGTTCACAGCCAGCCTCAGCTACTTAGTGAGGCTCTCCACAACTTAGACTCTGTTTCAAAATAAAGAATAAAAAAAATAGGACAGAGAATGTAGCTCAGAGGTAGAATGCCCCTGGGTTCGATCCCCAGTACCGCAAAAACAAATAAATAAATACTTGGACTGCTGAAGACCTAAATAAAAAGAAGAAAAAGAAAAACTACTCACAATAATGGCATAATTCCCCTAGTCAAAAGTACCATGACCATTTTCTTCTGGATACACAGTAAGACAAATTATAATAATATGATTAGGTGTATACGCACACTATGTTAGTGTGTTACACAGGTGAGCACCCTAACAATGTTCTCCAAAATTGTGCAATATAAAACCCAGAAGCCGGGCGTGGTGGCGCACGCTTGTAATCCCAGCATTCGGGAGGCTGAGACCAGAGGATCCAGGTTCGCGGCCAACCTCAGCTACCTAGTGAGGCACTCCGCAACTTAGTGAGACCCGGTTTCAAATAAAGAATAAAAAATAGGGCTGGGGGTATAGCTCGGAGGTAGAATGCCCCTGAGTTCAATCCCCAGTACCGCAAAAAAAAATAAAATAAAAAAAATAAAACCCAGAAAATGAGCCAGGCATGGTGGCCTACACTTGTAATCCCAGTACTTGGGAGGCTGAGACAGGAGGATGGGTTTGTAGCCAGCCTCAGCTACTTAGGCCCTCTGCAACTTAGTGAAACAGTTTCAAAAAGAATAAAAAATAGGACTGGGGGTGTAGCTCAGAGGTAGAATGCCCTGGTTCAAAAACAACAACAACAACAACAAAAAATTCTGTGCAGAATTTCAAGATGGTTTCAGAAGAACTGCAAAGTATATATTCTGCTAGGACAAAAGGACAAAAACACTGTGAGGAAATCTTTGGTTTAAAGGCATTGCGGCATCATCTCCCTCCTTAATATCTCCTATCTGCCAGGCGTGGTGACGCACCTATGCTTGTAATACCAGCATTTGGGAGGCTGAGACCGGAGGATCCGGGTTCTCGGCCAGCCTCAGCTACCTAGTGAGGCACTCTGCAACTTAGTGAGACCTGGTTTCAAAATAAAGAATAAAAAATAGGGCTGGAGGTATAGCTCAGAGGTAGAATGCCCCTGAGTTCAGTCCCCAGTACCGCAAAAAAAAAAAAAAAAAAAAAAACTCCTCTCTGCTATCCAAGTCTTTTGCCACCCTAATCAAGCAGGCCATGTGCTCACTCAACTGTCCCATCCTCATCAACTCTCTGTAACTGGTAGTCCTCAAGCTAAGAGCCTAATTAATTGTATTTCCTGTCTCTATTCTCAACTGTCTTTATCCTTCCCCATTCTCCACCTCAAACCTGGTGTCAGGACCTGGACTTCTTAAATTGAATCTTATACTCTTTCTCAGTATTCTCAACTAGAGGCAAACACGGTTTGTGAAAGGACACTCCAGATTATAAGAGTATTTGTATTCAAAAACAATGATGCAAGTCAGGCGTGGTAGTACACTCCTGTAATCCCAGTACTTGGGAGTCTGAGACAGGAGGACAGCAGGTGTGAGGACAACCTCACAAGTAGTGAGAGATTCTAGGGAGACCCTGTCACAAAATAAAAATAAAAAAGGACTGGAGGTGTGACTTGGAGGTAGAATGTCCCTGGGGTTCAATCCTCACACCAAAAAACAAAACAAAAGCTGGGCGTGGTGGCGCATACTTGTAATCCCAGTACTTGGGAGGTGAGACCTGAGGATCTCAGGTTTGCAGCCAGCCTAAACTACTCAGTGAGGCCCTCTGCAACTTAGTGAGACCCTGTTTCAAAATAAAGAATAAAAAATAGGGCAGCCGGGCGTGGTGGCGCACGCTTGTAATCCCAGCATTCGGGAGGCTGAGACCGGAGGATCCGGGTTCGCGGCCAGCCTCAGCTACCTAGTGAGGCACTCCGCAACTTAGTGAGACTTGGTTTCAAAATAAAGAATAAAAAAATAGGGCTGGGGGTATAGCTCGGAGGTAGAATGCCCCTGAGTTCAACCCCCAGTACCGCCAAAAAAAAAAAAAATAGGGCTTGGTGCATAGCTCAGAGGTAGAATGCCTCTGGGTTCAATCCCCCAGTACAGGGAAAAAAAAAAAAACATATAAAGATGCAATCCTACTACTTGGGAGGCTGAAACAGGAGGATCTTGGGTTCAAGGCCAGCCTCAGCAACTTAGGAAGACCCTAATTCAAAATAAACACAAATAAGCTGGGTGTAGTGGTGCACGCTTGTAATCCCAGTTTGGGAGACTGAGATAGGAAGATAGCAGGTTTAAGGATAGTCTCAGCAAGTAGTGAGACTCTCATCAACCTAGTGAGACTCTGTTTCAAAGTAAAAATAAAATTGGGCTGGAGGTGTAGCTCAGAGGTAAAATGTCCCTGGTCTCAAGCCCGAGTACCAAATAAGTAAATAAATATAAATAAATAAAAACTGGTAGTAGAATGCCTCTGGGTTTAATTCCCAGCACTCCTCTCAAAAAATCTGTAAAGGATGCTTATTTCAAAATTCCAAACTTTAAAAATGATTGAAGCTTTTGTCAAATGATGGCATATTTAAGAAATAATGAAAAGCTGGGCATGGTGGTTTATGTCTCTAATCCCAGTACTTAGGAGGCTAAGACAGAGGATCGAAGGTTTGAGGAAAACCTCAGCAATAAGCCGGGCGTGGTGGCGCACACTTGTAATCCCAGCATTCGAGAGGCTGAGACCGGAGGATCCGGGTTCGTGGCCAACCTCAGCTACCTAGTGAGGCACTCCGCAACTTAGTGAGACTCGGTTTCAAAATAAAGAATAAAAAATAGGGCTGGGGGTGTAGCTTGGAGGTAGAATGCCCCTGAGTTCAATCCCCAGTTCCGCAAAAAAAAAAAAAAAAAAAAAAAACACCTCAGCGATGTAGAGAGACACTCAGCAACCTATTGAGACCTTGATTGAGGTACAATGCCCCGAGGTTCAATCCCTACTATTAAAGAAAAAAAAAAAAAAACGGAAAAATAATAAAAACAGGACTCCAAGAGGCTAGAAGCAAGAAGCAGGAGGATCGCAAGGTCAAGGTAGCCTGACCAATGCAGTGAGACCCTGTTCCAAAATAAAAAATAAAAAGGAGTGAGAATGTAACTCAGTAGTAGAGTCCTTGGGTTCAATCCCCAGTGTCTCAAAGGAAAAAAGAAACTGCCTTGTAAGAGGTAACTCATTGGAAAAAGCAATACAGAAAGTCTCCCCAGCAGAGCTTGGTATTTTTGGTAGTTTTGGTGAAGGGAAAGGAATGTTAAGATGTAGAAGTTTACAAAAGAATCCCAAGTCAGGCGTGGTGGTGCACGCTTGTAATCCCAGCATTCGGGAGGCTGAGACCGGAGGATCTGGGTTCGCTGCCAGCCTCAGCCACCTAGTGAGGCACTGCACAACTTAGGGAGACCCTGTTTCAAAATAAAGAATAAAAAATAGGGCTGGGGGTATAGCTTGGAGATAGAATGCCCCTGAGTTCGATCCCCAGTACCGAAAAAAAAAAAAGAATCCCAACAACTGCAGCTGACATACGTTAAGAATGCCTACTGGAAAGGTACACCTGTAAAGACTTGACATGTATTAGCTCATTTGAGCCCTCGCAAAAATTCCACAAAGCAGGCAACGTACTATTGTCATTACACAGATGGAAAAACCAAGGCAAGATGCATGCCAGGACTCAGCCGTGGCAGTTTGGTGCTGGAGGCTTAGCTCTCATCACAAACTGTCTCTCCACAATCAATCTAGCTCAACTCTCAAGTGCCTTTCTCCAGACAGAATACGTACTCTGACTTCTGCCAAACTTTGGTCTGAGGCATAGATATTCAGAAACATACCATACGGTGAATCGAATTGTGTTGTTCCCTAGAAACAGGGACAGGTCCTCTGTCATTTGGTCCTGACTTTTCTTGTTGGCCACCATCACCATAATGTAATCGGGAAGTTCTTCATCTATTTAAAAGGAAAAGTATATCAAAACTTTTTTATGTTTTCCTCAATATTTTTTGAATTATAGTTGATGTGCTTGAAAATACAGATGTAGTTGTAAGAATGAGTATCTCACTCTATTAGTATTGTAGTAGACAAGAAAGTTCAGCATTAGTGTTTTCTTTTCATTCCACAAGTATTTCAATGACTAGAAGGATGGAAATTAGAAAGAACTGATGAATTCCTAGTTGTAAAACTAGACATCCTGGATTATAGAATCAATTTTGAGAGTGCATTCATTTCCTTAAAATAATTTTTTTTTTTGGTACTGGGGACTGAACCCAGGGATAGCCTATCTCCAAACTACACACCCAGCCCTTTTTATTTTAAGAAAGGATCTCACTAAGTTGCTAAAGGCCTTGCTAAATTGTGAGGTTGCCCTGGAACTTGTGATCCTCCTGTCTCAGCCTCCCAAGTACTGGAATTACAGACATATGCCACCAAGCCTGGCTTATGCTTAAGTTTTCTGTTTATGTTTCAAAATAATACTTGTTTCTTAATAGTACATCTTTATCTTTGGTAAAGGTAGATTTCAGCTAGTATAATAAACCTGCAGCAACATCAAATAAACTAAAAGTACCACAAACTACGTAATTTAAAATTTTCAATCTTAGCCAGGCGTGGTGGCACATGCTTGTAATCTCAGTACTTGGGAGGCTGAGATAGGAGGATTACAAGTTCACAGCCAGCCTCAGCTACTTAGTGAGATCCTCCACAACTTAGTGAGACTGTTTCAAAACGAAGAATAAAAAATAGGGCTGGGAATGTAGGTTGGTGGTAGAATGTCCCTGGGTTCAATCCCCACTACTATCACACAAAAAAAATCTTTCAATCTTAAAACTAGTTATGGCCGGGCGTGGTGGCACATGCTTGTAATCCCAATACTTGAGAGGCTAAGACAGGAGGATCTGGATTTGCTGCCAGCCTCATCTATTTAGTGAGGCCCTCTGCAACTTAGTGAGACCCTGTTTCAAAATAAAGAATAAAAAATAGGGCTAGGGGTATAGCTCCAAGGTAGAATGCACCTGGGTTTAATCCCCAGTACCACAAAAAATAAAATAACAAATAAAAACTAGTTATGGTCGAGAACAGTGGTGCATGCTTGTAATCCCCGTTCTTGGGAGGCTGAAAGATCTGGGTTCGCAGCCAACCTCAGTTACTTAGTGAGGCTCTCTGCAACTTAGTGAAACCATTTCAAAATAAAGAATAAAAAATAGGACTGGGGGTGTAGCTTGGAGGTAGAATGCCCCTGGGTTCAATTCCCAGTACGAGAGAGAGAGAGAGAGAGAGAGAGACAGAAAAAATGAATGAATAGGGCTAGGCGTGTAGCTCCAGTACAGCAAGCAAAAAAAAAAAAAAAAAGGAAAAAACTAGTTATGTAGGAGCTAATGAGTGTTGTAGCTCAGTGCTGGGACATCATCTGTCTAGCATGTGCAATGCCCTAGGTTCAAAACCCAGAGCCACTGTGTTTTTGTGTGCATATTTTTATTTTTTTCCTTTTTGTGTGTGTGTGGTATTGGGGATTGAACCCAGAGGCATTCTACCTTCAAGCTACACCCCTAGTCCAATTTTTTTATTTCTTATTTGGAAACGGTGTTGCTAGGTTGATGAGAGTCTCACTACTTGCTGAACCTGTGATCCTCCTGTCTCAGACTCCCAAGTACAGGGATTATAGGCTTGTGTGGACATGCCTGCCCTGTGTGTATTTTTAAATAATAATAATTAAACTGGGCATGGTGGTGCATGCCTGTAATCTCAGTACTTGCAAGATGAGACTAAACAGGAGAATCACAGGTTCAAGTACAGCCTCTGCAATACACTCTCAACCACCTTGTGAGACACAGTCTCAAAAACAAAATATAAGCAGGGTGTGGTGGCACACACTTGTAATCCCAGTACTTGGGAGGCTGAGACAGGAGGATCACAGGTTCGCAGCCAGCCTCAGCTACTTAGTGAGGCCCTCCTCAACTTAGTGAGACCCTGTTTCAAAATAAAGAGTAAAAATATAGGACTGGGGGTGTAGCTTGTAGGTATAATGCTCCTGGGTTCAATCCTCATTACCTAAAAAAAATAATGGTTAGGGGTGTAGCTCAGCAGTAGAATGTCCCGGGGTTCAATCCCCAGGACTACAAGGGAAAAAAAAAAAAAAAAAAAAAACAACTAAATAGCCGGGCGTGGTGGCGCACGCTTGTAATCCCAGCATTCGAGAGGCTGAGACCGGAGGATCCGGGTTCACGGCCAGCCTCAGCTACCTAGTGAGGCACTCTGCAACTTAGTGTGACTCGGTTTCAAAAATAAAGAATAAAAAATAGGGCTGGGGGAGTAGCTCAGAGGTAGAATGCCCCTGAGTTCAATCCCCAGTACCGCAAAAAAAAAAAAAAAAAAACAAAAACTAAATAATGTCAACAACTCACTTCACAATAGTAACCCTAGACAGTGATTATGAGAGAATGGTCTGGAACAAAGAAAAAATTTAAAAAGCCAAAACAGCTCAGGAAGAAGAAAGGAAGCAGCCGGGCGTGGTGGCGCACGCTTGTAATCCCAGCATTCGGGAGGCTCTGTTTCAAAATAAAGAATAAAAAATGGGGCTGGGGGTGTAGCTTGGAGGTAGAATGCCCCTGAGTTCAATCCCCAGTACCAAAAAAAAAAAAGGAAGCAAGCAAAAGCCAGGAACTCTAATCCTTACAAAGTAAACAAAACCCCATTTCTTTTTTTTTTTTGCAGTACTATGCCAGGCGTGGGGGCATACACTTGTAATCCCAGTACTTGGGAGGTTGAGACAGAAGGATAGCAGGTTAGTGGCCAGTCTCAAGATAAAAATTAAAAATTGGGCTGTGAATGGGAGTGTAGCTCGGAGGTAGAATGCCCCTGGGTTCAATCTCTAACTGGGGGTGGGGGTGGGGGGGGAGCAACTGCAGCAGGGCCTGGTGGCACACACCTATAATCCCACTACTTGAAAGGCTGAGACAGGTGGATGGCAGGTTTGAGGACAGCCTCAGCCCTATTTTTTATTCTTTATTGTGAAACTGGGTCTCGCTAAGTTGCGGAGTGCCTCACTAGGTAGCTGAGGCTGGCCTCGAACCCGTATCCTCCGGTCTCAGCCTCCCGAATGCTGGGATTACAAGCGTGCGCCACCATGCCCGGCTTAAAACCCCATTTCTTGACTAAATTCAATATCTCTAACACTTGAAATACTCATATTTGCAGAAAGATACTTTTCAGATGTATCATCAGACATTTGTTTCAAAGAAAAATATCAAAAACCCAGTTCAAAGAAGCAAAATATATTGAGAAAGCACAATCTACAAAAGGAAAGAGAAATCAGAGTATTTTTATTAAAGTACCTAGTTTCTAAAACAACTTAGCAGATGCAGCAGACTTATTTTATTTTCGTGGTGCTGGGGAATGAACCCAGGGGCACTCTACCTCTGAGCTTTGCCCCCAGATGTATTTTATTTTTTATTTTAGAAACAGGGTCTCAGCCGGGCGTGGTGGTGCACGCTTGTAATCCCAGCATTCGGGAGGCTGAGACTGGAGGATCCGGGTTCAAGGCCAGCCTCAGCTACTTAGTGAGGCCCTCCACAACTTAGTGAGAACCTGTTTCAAAATTAGGGCTGGAGCTGGGCGTGGTGGCGCACGCTTGTAATCCCAGCATTTGGGAGGCTGAGACCAGAGGATCTGGGTTTGAGGCCAGTCTCAGCTACCCAGTGAGGCACACTCGCAACTTAGTGAGACCTGGTTTCAAAATAAAGAATAAAAAATAGGGCTGGGGATTGAATTCAATCCCCAGTACTGCAAAAAAAAAAAAAAAAAAAAAAAAAAAAAAAAAAAGGAAAAAAAAAAAAAAAAAAAAAAAAAAGA
>PVLC010002817.1:23431-45147 GCA_004027655.1 Graphiurus murinus | reverse complement strand
CAGCCTCAGCTACTTAGTGAAGCTCTCCACAACTTAGTGAGACTGTTTCAAAATAAAATAGGGCTGGGGGTATAGCTCAGAGGTAGAATGTCCCTGGGTTCAATCCCTAGAACTGCCAAAAAAATAAAAATAAAAAATAAAAATAAATAACTGAGCCAGGTGTGGTGGTGCACGCTTATAATCCCAGCATTTGGGAGGCTGAAACTGGAGGATCTGGGTTCGAGGCCAGCCTCAGCTGCTTAGTGAGGCCCTCTGCAACTTAGTGAGACCCTGTTTCAAAATAAAGAACAAAAAAATAGGGGTGGGGCTGCTTGGAGGTAGAATACTCCCAGGTTCCATCCCCAGTACCGAAAAAAAAAAACAAAACACTGAAACTAAAAAACAAAACAAAAAAAAAACTGCAGCAGAACAGCCAGGCGTGGTGGCATACACTTGTAATCCCAGTACTTGGGAGGTTGAGACAGGATAGCAGGTTAGTGGCCAGTCTCAAGATAAAAATTAAAAATTGGGCTGTGAATGGGAGTGTAGCTCGGAGGTAGAATGCCCCTGGGTTCAATCTCTAACTGGGGGTGGGGGGGAGCAACTGCAGCAGGGCCTGGTGGCACACACCTATAATCCCACTACTTGAAAGGCTGAGACAGGTGGATGGCAGGTTTGAGGACAGCCTCAGCAAGTAGTCAGAACTTCATCAACCTAGCGAGACCCTGTTTCAAAATAAAAACATAGGTCTAGAGATATAGCTCAGAGGTAGCATATTCCCAGGTTCAATCTCCAGAACCACCAAAAGAAAATCAAATGACAGTAGGATGCTGGGTGATGCCTATAATCCCAGTTCTTGGGAGGCTGAAACAGGCATGTGCTACCATGCCTGGTTTAATATGAAAATAGTTTTTTGACTACAGAGATCCTTAGGGTCTCATTCACTTACAGAATGCTGTACTAATGAGCCTGGTGTTGTGGCACACACTTGTAATCCCAGTGCTTGGGAGGCTGAGACAGGAGGATCACAGGTTCTCGGCAAGTCTCAACTACATAGTGAGGACCTCTGGAACTTAGTGAGACCCTGTTTCAAAATAAATAATAAGAAAATAGGGATCAGGGTGTAGCTTGGAGGTAGAATGCCCCTGGGTTCAATCCCCAGTACCACAAAAAAAAAAAATGTGGTATCTACTATTTTTACAGGAAGCACTCACTAGCTTTGGAACCAAATACACCCAGGTTTCAATCACTAAAACCTCGCTCACGTAATACAAGTCTCAGTTTCCCTGTTTGTACAATTCAGGATATACCACTTACTTTTCAGGGTTGTCTTGGGGATTATCATGAATTAATCTCTCACACACACACAGAGTAGTTAGGCACAACGCCAGGCCCAGAGAAACCACTCATAGGAGAATAGGGAGAAAGAACTTACTGTTGCAAGGATGAAAGACTTGTAAGAAAATAAAGAGATCTAAAGATAAACCTCATGAGCAAATGCTGAAGAGCATCAAACATTCATACCCAAAGGGAAAGTTCTGAAAATAGTAGAATTCAGACACATACTATGGGAAATATGACAAGGGTCTTTGTGGAGAGCATATTTCAAAACGTCATATTAGAAGGTGGATTGGGGAGCCAGGTGTGGTGACGGTACGCATGTAATCCCAATACTTGGGAGGCTGAGACAGGAGGATCTGGGTTCACGGCCAGCCTCAGGTACTTAGTGAGGCCCTCTGCAACTTACTGAGACCCTGTTTCAAAATAAAGAATAAACTGGAGGTATAGCTCGGATGCCCTTGGGCTCAATCCTCAGTACCTAAAAAAAAAGAAGGGGGTTTGGGGAAAAAAAGCTTGCATATATAAAGCTCCATGAAATGACAATAAAGTAACCACCACACAGTATCAGATTTAAAGCCGGTAAAGAGTAGAGGATAGAATGTCAAAAGTACAATGGGGAAAAAAATGCACTAAAATTCAAGTGCCTGCAAATTAAATACTATTAGGCTAACAACAACAAAACTTACCAACGTAAGCTCCTAATTCTTGCAACTTCCCCTTAATGGCACTCTGAGGGGAGGAAGAAAAGCAAACGTACATGTGAGAACCGCAGCTCTAGGAAATGAGACCATCGGCAGCGCCGAGGCGACTCCGCCAGAGCTCTCACCTCCCGCCCCTCGCCGCTCGGTGGGGGCGGGGAGGCGCCCGACCCCCCCGGAGGCCCCGCGGCGCCACCTCCGGCCAGGCCGCACGCACCCCGCCGCGCTCCGAGGCGGCTCCTGCACCGGCCCCGAGGCAGCCAGGGCGAAAAGCGCCCCGGGCCCGGCCCACCGTCCCCGTTACTCCGGGCAACCGCTCGCCCGCCGAGGCCCAGCTTCCCGCCCTCACCCGCGCACACCGACGCAGGCCTTACCCGGATCTTGCGGCTGATCTCGGTGCCGATCTCCATGGCTCCGCGGCGGGCGGCGGGGTCAGCACTGCGCGGCGCTTCGCTTACCTGGAGCCCGCCGCGGGCTCCCACCGCGGGCTCCCACCGCGCAGCCGAGCCACCGCCGCCTCCACCGCCGCTCCGCCCCCGGCCGCGCGCACTACGTGTCCCCGCCCCCGCCGGCTCGGCGCGCCCCTTAGGAGGCGAAGTGCGCATGCACCCGCGCATGCGTACACCTCGGCCCGCGGAGCCTGTGCTCCAGCGACCTCTGCTGGCTGCACGAAGAACCACGGCGCGCCAAAGGTCTGGCCTTCTCTCCTACTGTAAGGCCCTAGAGAAACTTCATTCTTCCTTTTCCTGGCCACCCACTGATCCATTTTACTCTCCTTTAGATAATAAGGATGAAGAAAATGTTTAGCAAAAAGATTCCGGGCCATGATGTGAGACCTGACTTTAAATCCAGCCTTCACTCACTATTCGTATGGAATTGATCTAGAGATTTCAAATTTGCAGCTTCAGTTTTCTTATGAAATAGTTGCTTCCCAGAGGTTGTGCTATAATTAGGCTTGCAGGGGAAATGGAATATCCTGAGCAACCAACTCCACCTGGCACAGTTCTTGCTTTGACTCTGCAAACACCCTGGCTCTCCAGGGTTTGGTTGTGCCTTCCTTCCCCTACAGGACATTGGTAGACTTACTCTGAAAGTAATCCCATCACCCTGCCCTTCATGGCCAGCCTCAGCTAGCTAGTGAGACACTCCGCAACTTAGTAAGACCCTGTTTCAAAATAGAGAATAAAAAATAGGGCTGGGGGTAGAGCCCGGAGGTAGAATGCCCCTGAGTTCAATCCCCAGTACCACAAAAAAAAAAAAAAGAACAGAGTCTCACTAAGTTGCAGAGGGCCTCACTAAGTAGCTAAGGCTGGCTCTGAACCTGTATCCTCCTGTCTCAGCCTCCCAAGTACTGGGATTACAAGGGTGCGTCACCATGCCCGGCTCAAAGAGTCACTTTTCAAACTCATGTGGGGTTTGGGTTTTTTGTTTTTGTTTTTTGGTGGTGGTGGTACTGGGGATTGAACCCAGAGGCATTCTACCTTCGATCTACACCCCTAGCCCATTGTATTTCTTATTTGGAAACAGGGTCTCACTAAGTTTTTGTTTTCTTTTGTTTTTTTGCGGTACTGGGGATTGAACCCTGGAGCAGTCTACCTCCACACTACACCCCCAGCCCTATTTTATATTCTTTATTTTGAAACAGGGTCTGACTGAGTTACGGAGGGCCTCACTAAGTAGCTGAGGCTGGCTGCAAACTTGCAATCCTCCTGTCTCAGCTTCCCAAGCACTGGGATTACAGGCCTGTGCCATCATGCCTAACTTCATGCCAGTTCTTAAGAGGAATTAATTTGTAGCTTTACAAGGAAGGCCCAAGCTTTTTGCTGGCCGTCTGTGTCGTGCCAAGGGCTTTTCCAACATGGTTGTTTGCTTCAGCCTGTGAAAAAGAACCTTCAGCTCAAGAAAGGCCCGGTCCCCTTTGTGTGAATGTGGCGGGGGGGGTGCTGGGGATTGAACCCAGGAGCATTCTATTTCTGAGGTACACCCCCTGCCCTTTCTTATTTTTTTATTCTGAAGCAGGGTCTCAGCTGGGCATGGTGGTACACTCCTATAACCCCAGCACTTGAGAGGCTGAGACAGGATGATTGTAGGTTTGATTCGAAGACAGCCTCAGCAAGTAGTGAGACTCTAATCAATCTAATAAGATCCTGTTTCAAAACAAAACAAAAAACAACAGTAGGGCTGGGGGTGTAACTTGGAGATAGAATGCCCCTGAGTTCAATCCCTAGTACCACACACACACAAAAAGGGTCTCACTAACTTGCTGATGGTCTCATAAATTGCCGAGGCTGGTCTTGAACCTGTGATTGATCCTCCCTTGAACCTCTGATCCTCTTGTCTCAGCCTCCAAATACTGGGATTACAGGTGTGTGCCACCACACCTGGTTCCCACTCTCCCTCTTAAGAACTTTCATATAATTAAATTAGGCTCACCTAGGACCTGACCCTAAAATCAGTGGAGTTAAGAACTAAATTACATCTTTAAAACCCTTCATCCCTCCATATTCATTAGCTAGAAGCAATCCATATGCATGGGGAGGAGGTTAAACAGGTTCTGAAGAGCAGAAGCCAGAACTGTGGGGCCACGGGCCCTTTCATAATCTCATATAATCTTTTCTTCTTGATTCCTATGGTAGCTACATGGGAACAGCTAGTATGACAGCATATTCTACGATGTTGACTTCAAATGTGTGTGTGTGTCTTAAAATTGTGAATTTTCTGTCTTTATAATTCTCTAAAATGTCTTTCAGGATGCTAGACACATGGTAAGAACTTATTAAATATTTGCAGGGTGAGAGAAATTAAAGACCTAATTTACAAAAGCATTCCTCATGAATATTCCAGATCGATCATACACTCATTCAACATTGATGAGAGGCAGAGGAGCGGAGCGCCTGACATCAGGGCCCCTGGAGCCAGCCTGTCTGGGTTTGCACAGTGGCGCTGCCACTCACTCCCTCAGAGACCCCAGGCTGGTTGCAGGGCTTGCCGTGCCTCCGTTTCCCCATCTGTGACACAGATAGGGTCCTAGCTTCTCCTGCCGTATTCAACATTTTCTGGCAAGTTAATATTTGTGAAGTATTTTGAACTGTGCCTGGCTCATAGCAGCACTATGTTTGTTGATTAAAAATTAAACATCTACACTAAGCCAGATACCGTGCTAGGAGCCAGAGCGCACAGATGAGCAAGACCAAGTCTCTGCTTTCATGACAGTCAAAATCCAGAAGACAAGTAAATGACTTCTATTTCTTTACCTAGCATTTCAGAACTAAGAACAAAAACATGTTTTACCATTATTGTGCCATTACCAAATTGGTAGTCAATATTTAAGTAATATTGAAACATTTCTTATAAAAGAATAGAAAATATTGTCTTTAAAATATATGCAGCCGCCAGGCGTGGTGGTGCACGCTTGTAATCCCAGCATTTGGGAGGCTGAGACCAGAGGATCCGGGTTCACGGCCAGCCTCAGATACCTAGTGAGGCACTCCGCAATCTAGCGAGACCTGGTTTCAAAATAAAGAATAAAAAATTGGGCTGGGGGTATAGCTCGGAGGTAGAACACCCCTGAGTTCCATACCCAGTACCAAAAAAAATAAAAATAAATAAATAAATAAATAAAATATATGCAGCCGGGCCAGGCATGGTGGCGCATGCTTGTAATCCCAGCATTCGGGAGGATGAGTCCGGAGGATCCGGGTTCGCAGCCAGCCTCAGCTACCTAATGAGGCACTCCGCAACCTAGTGAGACCCGGTTTCAAAATAAAGAATAAAAAATAGGGCTGGGGGTATAGCTTGGAGGTAGAATGCCCCTGAGTTCAATCCCCAGTACCGCAAAAAAACATTAAAAAAAATATATATATATATATTTATGCAGCCGGGCGTGGTGGCACAAGCTTGTAAACCCAGTGCTTGGGAGGCTGAGATCAGAGGATCCGGGTTCGCAGCCAGCTTCAGCTACTTAGTCAGGAGCTCTGTAACTTAGTGAGACCCTGTTTCAAAAATAAAAATTACAAAATAGGACTGGGGGTGTAGCTCAGAGGTAGAATGCCCCTGGGTTCAATCCCCAGTACCGCAAAAAAAATAAATAAATAAAATAAAATATATGCAGAGCCAGCCAGGCGTGGTGGTCACTTGTAACCCCAGTACTTGGGAGGCTGAGACAGGAGGATTGCAGGTTCAAGGACAGCCTCAGCAATAGTGAGACACCCATCAACCTAGGGAGACCCTGTTTCCAAATAAGAAATAAAATTGGTCTGAGGTTGTAGCTTGGAGGTAGAATGCCTCTGAGTTCAATTCCCAGTACCACCAGAAAATATATATGCGTGTGTGTGTATGTGTATGTATATTATATGCAAATATATACAGAAGCCAGATGTGGTGGTACATACCTGTAAGCCCAGTACTTGGGAGACTGAGACAGGATTGCAGGTTCAGGGGCAGCCTTAGGAATGTAGCAAGACTCTCAGACCCTGTTTCAAAACAAAAAATAATAAATAGGACTAGGGGTGTGGCTCAGAGTTAGAATTCTCCTGGGTTTAATCCCTAGTACCACAAAAAGGAAGGAAGGAAGGAAGGAAGGAAGGAAGGAAGGAAGGAAGGAAGGAAGGAAGGAAGTTAGGGGTTTCACTCCAAGGTAGAATGCCTCTGGGTTCAATCCCCAGTGCCAGAGTAAAAAAAAAAAAAAAAAAAAAAAAAAGTATTCAAGACAGGGTTTTAACTTTTAAGACAATCATAATTATGGAACAGAGAATTACAGACTGCTTGAAAACTTAAATGAATTCAGATTTCAGAATGTGCAGGGTCTAAGTCACAGGGGGAACAGCCCCACTAGGTCAATGGCATTTGGAGTTTCGAGGCTGTTCTAAGTGTTTCCCTGGAAGACGTGGCTTCACAAACCACATCATAGCTCCAGGAGGTGTTCATGATGAAGCCCTAAGAGAAACTGTTGAAGGGAGTAGGAGTATTAGGCTTGATAAAGACTAACCTGATCTGGTGCCATGGTGCACACCTCTATTCTCAGTACTTGGGAGACTGAGACAGGAGGATTGCAGGTTTGAGGCCAGCCTCAGCAATTCAGCAACACCCTCAGCAAGTTAGCAAAATGCTGTTTCAAAATAAAGAATAAGCCAGGCGTGGCAGCGCACACTCTCAGTACTTGGGAGGCTGAGACAAGAGGATCACAGGTTTTCAGCCAGCCTTAGCTACTTAGTGAGGCCCTTCACAATCTAGCAAGACCCTGTTTCAAAATAAAGAATAGGCCTGAGGGGTATAGCTCTGAGGTAGAATGTCCCTGGGTTCAATCTCTAGTGCTGAAATAAACAAACAAACAAACAAATAAATAGAGCTGGGCGAGGTGGCACATGCTTGTAATCCCAGCATTTGAGAGGTTGAGACCGGAAGATCGGGGTTCGTGACCAGCCTCAGCTACTTAGTGAGGCCCTCTGCAATTTAGTGAGACCCTGTTTCGAAATAAGGAATAAAAAATAGGGCTGGGGGTGTAGCTCAGAGGTAGAATGCCCCTGAGTTCAATCCCCAGTACCGCAAAAAAAATATAATAATAATAAGTAAATAAATAAATAGGGCTGGGGTGTAGCTTGGAGATAGAACATCCCTGGGTTTAATTCCCAATATGAAGGAAGGATGGAAGGAAAAAAGGAAGGGAGGGAAGGAAAAAGGGAGTGAGGGGAGGAAGGACAAAAGAACGAACCTGGGGCATAGCAAATGACATATTTTTCTCTCAAGGACAGTATGAGGACTGAATTTCAATGAATCACAATGCCAGCTAAGAAGGCTCTGAGTTAGTTACCTTCCAAAGAGAGAAGATAACTGAGAAGACCATTGGCTATGAGGCCAGCAGGACCTGAATAGTGACTCCAACCCCACAGAGCTGTGAGTCCTCTGACAGGGACTCCCTAGCATCTCCAGCCTCCTCTCACGGCTGCATTTCTGCTGGGCTTGCATATAGCATGCAAGGGTGTATGTGTGTGTGTGTGTGTGTGTGTGTGTACAGTCTTCGTGCACAAGGCCAGGGCTGGATGGGGGGAGGGGGATGGGTCTCTTCCATCCTGGAATGTTCTTTTTTCTTGAGTGCTCACTGAATATTTGTTACTTCAGGCTCAAGTGGAAGCTGATTGTAGTGATTGAGCAGGCATTACCAACTCACTAATTGACTAATAGACCCATGTCTAAGTTTCCTAACCTCTGAGAACTACCCATTCACCTGTCGTTTTCGTGGTGAATCCTCGAGGATGGGGCTGTGCATCTTCTTCACCTTTCTCCTTGCAGCAGTTGGCTTCCAATACATGTGACATGAAGAGGCTTTTTTTTTTTTTTTAATGTATTGGGAATTGAACTCAAAGGTATTCTATCTCTGCGAGCTACGCCCTCATCCCTTTTTTTTATTTTTCATTTCACAACAGGGTCTCGAATCTGTGATCCTCCTGTCTCCTCAGCCTCTCAAGTACTGTGATTACAGGTATGTACCACCATGCCCGGCCAGACATTATTATTTATTTATTTATTTATTTATTTATTTATTTATTTATTTATTGGTACTGGGGATTGAACTCAGAGGCATTCTACCTCCAAGCTATACCCCCAGACCAATTTTATTTCTTATTTGTAAACAGAATCTCATGAGGTTGCTGAGAGCCTCACTAAATTGTTCAGGCTGTTCTCAAACATGGGATCCTCCTGTCTCAGCCGCCCAAGTACTAGGATTACCACCATGCCCAGTTCAGGCATTTTTTAAAAATAGTGATTATCAGCCAGGCGTGGTGGCGCACGTCTGTAATCCTAATACTTGGGAGGCTGAGACAGGAGGATCACAGGTTTAAGGACAGCCTCAGCAAGTAGTGAGACTTTCCGTCAACCTAGTGAGACCCTATTTCAAAATAAAAATTTTAAATTGGGCTAGGGGTGTAGCTCATTGTTAAAATGCCCTTGGATTTAATCCCTAGTACCACACACAGTGAATATCACATGGCATGTCTACCCTGGGGCCAAAATCCCCAAGTATAGGGAATCATAGTCACCTGAATCAGTTTTGCTCCCGAGGCTGACATGCTTCTCTATTTTCTTTTTTTTTTTTTTTTGAACTGGGGATTGAACTCCGAGGCATTCTATCTCCGAGCTACACCCCGGGTCCTATTTTTTATTCTTTATTTTTGAAACAGGGTCTCACTAAGCTGCAGAGATCCTCACTAAGCAGCTGAAGCTGGCCTCGAACTCAGATCCTCCTGTCTTAGCCTCCCAACTACTGGGATTACAAGCGTGCACCACCACACCCGGCATGCTTCTTTATTTTCTTGTTGATTTAAACACTGATTTTGCCAACACGACCATTTCCGTGAGGTCCAGGGGAAACTATCCACAACATCTTTACATTTTTGCAGCTGAAAAGCGGATATGATACACCTGATACACCTGCTGTGCAGGGTTGAGCCTGGAAGGCAGGAGCTCCAGATGAGAGTTCCTAGATCAAAGCAGATTTCATCCTCCTAATTCCAAGCCCCACAACCTCCTCCCCTCAGGCATTATTGTCTTTGTGAGACAGAGCATTTGTTCAACTTGGATTCCCACAGAGGGTAGTTTTTTTGTTGTTGTTGTTTTTGTTTGTTTTGTTTTTGTTTTTGTTTTGCAGTACTGGGGATTGAACTCAGGGGCATTCTACCTCCGAGCAACACCCCCAGCCCTATTTTTTATTCTTTATTTTGAAACCGAGTCTCACTAAGTTGCGGAGTGCCTCACTAAGTAGCTGAGGCTGGCCGAGAACCCCGATCCTCCAGTCTCAGCCTCCCAAATGCTGGGACTACAAGCGTGTGCCACCACGCCCGGCTTATTTTTTATTCTTTATTGTGAAACAGGGTCTCACTAAGTTGTAGATGATATCATTAAGTAGCTGAGGTTGGCCGCAAACTTGCTATCCTCTTGTCTCGGCCTCCCAAGTACTGGGATTACAATCGTTCACTACCACTCCTGGCTCTTTTTCTTTTCTTTTCTTTTTCCTTCCTTCCTTCCTTCCCTCCCTTCCTTCCTTCCTTCCTTCCTTCCTTCCTTCCTTCCTTCCTTTTCCCTTTTTTATCGAACCCAGAGGCATTCTACCTCCAAGCTACACCCCAGCCCGATTTTTTTTTTTTTTGTGGTACTAGAGATTGAACCCAGGGGCATTCTACCTCTGAGCTACACCCCCAGTCCTATTCTTTACTCTTTATTTTGAAACCGGGTCTCACTAAGTTGCAGAGGACCTCACTAAGTAGCCTTGGCTGGCCACCAACCCAGATCCTCCGGTCTCAGCCTCCCAAATCCTGGGATTACAAGCGTGCACCACGATGCCCAGCTTCCTTTTTTTTATTCTTTATTTTGATACAGGGTCTCACTAAATTGTGGAGGGCCTCACTAAGTAGCTGAGGCTGGCCACGAACCCGGATCCTCCGGTCTCAGCCTCCCAAGTACTAGGATTACAAGTGTGTGCCACCGTGCCTCACTCCTTTTTCTTTTTTAAAACAGGGTCTCACTAAACTGCTGAGGGCCTTGCTAAATTGCTGAGCCTGGCCACCAACCTGTGATCCTCCTGTCTCAGCCTCTCAAGTACTGGGATTATAGGCATATGCCACTTTGCCAGGCTAATTTCCTTCCCTTTTATATTTTTAATCTTTCATCCCTTTATGTGTTGGGCTTTTATTTTATTTTATTTTTTTGCGGTACTGGGGATTTGAACACAGGGGCATTCTACCTCCGAGCTACACCCCCAGCCCTATTTTTTATTCTTTATTTTGAAACCAGGTCTCACTAAGTTGTGGAGTGCCTCACTAGGTAGCTGAGGCTGGCCGCGAACCCGGATCCTCTGGTCTCAGCCTCCCGAATGCTGGGATTACAAGCGTGCGCCACCACGCCCGGCTTGTGTTGGGCTTTTAAAATTTTAATTTATTTATATGTTTTAGTAATAATTATTTTCCAGTGTAAATGTATAGTATGCCATTTTGTGGGAATCAAATAGATAAAGATATATATGTATGTGAGCAGGATGTAGTGGCGCACACTTGTAATTCCAGTACTTGGGAGGCTGAGACAGGAGAATCGCAGGTTTATGGCCAGCCTCAGCTAGTTAGTGAGCCCCCTGCAATTTAGTGAGACCCTGTTTCAAAATAAAGAATAAAAAAATAGGGCTGGGGGCGGGGGAGTGTAGTTCGGAGATAAAATTCCCCTGGGCTCAATCCCCAGCTACAAAAAAAAAAAAAAAAGATATACATATGTAGTTTCCTATATCTCTATGAGGATACATAGAAACGAGGTAACAGGAGTTACCTCCCAGAAGAGCTGGGTGCTTAGCAGGCAGGGTAGAAAGGTAACTTTTCACTTATACCCTTTTGTACATTTTGAAGTTGAACCATATAAATCACCTTATTCCTTCTCATGGGAAACATAAACCTGTAACTCTTTGAAGGGGTTGTTCCCGTCCCTTGTCATGGAGATGTTACTGCCAAATTAACGTGACTGAGGGAAAACAGAGCTTAAGTCCGTGATCAGTAAATAACATCTGTGGGCTGTCAGGGAGGAAGTTCAACTCAGTTGTCTAACATCACTTGGGTTTTATGATAATTTTCTATTTTTAAAATTCTTTTATTTTCTTCCCGATTCAATTAACAAGTTTTTATTTAGTGCCTACTCTCTGCCCAGTTACTGTCCTAGGAATTCTAGGAGATATAAAAGGAGCCTCTGTGAGACAATTTTTAGAGTTGCTGCCAAGTGTGGAGATGGTTGTGGAAGGGGGTGGCCGGGAAGTTGTCTTGGAAGCAGAGTCTGGAACAGAGACTGGGAGAGAAGCTGAAGGCGGAACACTGGAGAGAAGAGGGAAGTAAGGGCGGCAGAAGGCCAGTTTAGAAGGCCCCTGAAGGTAAAGCCGACCTTGAGAGTCCCCTTCCAGTGGACTCTCAAGGTCCCCGAGAAAGGTAAACCTGGTAGTAGCATGGAAAGGAGGCTGAGAAACCAGATGCAAGGTGACCACCCTTGTTGCAATAATCAGGATGTAAAATGATGGGTGTTGAACAGGGGGGAGCTAAGCAAAGGGAGGATTCCTGAGACGTGTGTGTGTGTGTGTGTGTGTGTGTGTGTGTGTGGTGCTAGGAATTGAACCTACATTCCCAGCCCAATTTTGTATTTTTATTTTGAAACAGGATCTCATTAGTTTGAGAGTCTCACTACTTACTGAGGCTGTCCTCGAACCAGTGATCCTCCTATCTCAGCCTCCCAAGTACTGGGATTAAAGGTGTATGCCACCAGGCCCAGCTCTCCTGAGACTTTTCAAAGGTGGAAATAACAGGTTTTGATGACAGTTGGAGATAAGAAAGAGAGAAGAGATGCATAATCTCAATAATTTCTAACACAGGAGACCAGAAAAGTGGTGCATTGCATTTTCTGGTCTTCTTTTCCTCACACAAATTGAGCTCCTCCTGGAGCCCAGTGGAAGTATCAGTAACAAACAGAACTGATTTGTTTTCCCCTGGGAAACACAGGTAACCTTGCTTGCCTTTGGCCTAGGCCCCCAGCTGGATCTTGCTGGGCTTTGTTCTCCAGGAGCACTCCTACCTCCATGGGCAGCTTCCCACCCCACTGAGGCCTTGCACTGTGTGTGCCTCTTAGGTGTATTTACTCTCTGGACCAGAAGTTCTTTGCTTGTCTCAGGCATAATACATACTCAAGAAGCTGTTGAAGAAAGCGAGGTAGAAATGAAGTGTAACATTAAAAAGCTTTCCAGAAGCCGGGCGTGGTGGCGCACTTTTGCAATCCCAGTATTTGAGAGGCTGAGAAAGGAGGATTGTAGATTTGCAGCCAGCCTCAGCTACTTATCGAGGCCCTCTGCAACTTAGTGAGACCCTGTTTCAAAAAAATAAAGAATAAAAAATAGGGCTGGGAGTGTAGCTCGGAGATAGAATGCCTCTGCTTCAATCCCCAGTACCGCAAAAACAAAAACAAAAATAGGGCTGGAGATGTAGCTCAAAGATAGATGCCCCCGTACTGGAAAAAAAAAAGGTTTCCAGAAACAGTAGTATTAAAACAAAATCATTGAAAATAAAATTTACATAAATTAAGCCAGATGTGGTGGTGTACTTGTAATCCCAGTACTTGGGAGACTTGGGAGGCTGAGATAGGAGGATCATAGGTTGGAGGACAGCCTCATCAAGTAGTGACTCAATCTAGTGAGACCCTGTTTCCAAATAAGAAATTAAATCTCGCTGAGGGTGTAGCTCAAAGGTAGAATGCCTCTGGGTTCAATCCCCAGTACCAAAAACAAAAACAAAACAAAACAAAAAAGAAATATACATAAATTAAAAGATTCTCTGCTCCAATTATTCAAACCACACGTCAAGTTAAAGAACAAGCATTATTATTGTAATGGTGTTAGGGTCATACGACTTTATTCCTCTGCCTAAGTGTCCCAATACTTAGGTGATAGCACTAATGCCGTGTATTAATACAGCTTAATAGTAAGCATAATGGAGTAGGACCTTGGAATTAAATAAAACCCTTCACATATATTTACCTAAGTTTATCGGACCGTGATCATTATGATTTCCGTTTAATGGGAAACAGGTTAAGAAATTTCCACAAGGTCACCCAGCGTATAGGTGTTGGAACTAGGATTTGAATCCACTTATAGCCCTATTATATATTGCATATGCCTACAACCCTCTTTCGGAACAAACAGGTCCTTTTTTTTGGAGGGGGGGGCTCTTTCCCACCCACTACTGATCTGTCCAGTTTTATGGGGTACACCGTCAGAAGCAGGCACTTAAATGTGTCTAACATCTGAGTTGTCTTCAGAAACAGAAAGCTAAACTAATAGCTCCAGCAACAGTAGCATTTTAAAGATCGCCACCTAATAACATAGGAATAAAACCCTTTACCTGGAACCGAAATAATGCCCCCTACCCCCGTTTTATTAAAAGCCTTGCTTTATTTGGAAACTCTTAAAATAAGTGGTCACACGATTAAAAAAAGCAGCGGCGCGCCCCCTCCCCGGCGGCCGGCGCAGCTGTCCGCGCCTCCCCCGCCCGCATTCCAACTCTCTGAGGTCACGGGCCTCGCCGCCTCCCGGATCCGCCCGGCCAGGGGGAGGGACGCGGGCGGCTCCGCTGCACCGCCGCGCGCCCCGCTCTGTCGGTCTTCCTGCCGCCGCCCGCGGGTGTCTTTGTGCGGCGCTGCTCCACGCGTGTCCCCTCGCGGAGGCAGCGCCGGACTGCCCAGGGGGATGGTGCGCGGGCCGCCTTTTCGGAGCCAGGAAGCGGGGCGCGCCAGCCCCATGCGCGGGCCGGCGTGCGGGAGCGGCTGCGGAGGGGGGCCCGGGGAGGCGGGCCGCTGAGCCCCGCGGCCCCGGGGATGCCGGTGAAGGTGAGGGCTCGGACCCGCGATCGGGGAGGCGGGGAGGGAGGCAGGGAGGCAGGGAGGGAGGCCGACGCTCGCTCCGGGAGCGGGGACCCGGATCCCCGAGGAGGGGGCGCGTAACAAAGAGAGAAGTCATCCCTGTTGCAGGTTCGCTCCGATCAGCTCGAGGGATGTTTAGAAGGGATCTTGAACTTCAATTCCGACACCTCGGCGGGTCGCTGCGCCTAAATTCTGGATCAGGGTTTTACAAAGTCTGAGGCATACTTGTGCCTCTCGGAATCTGTAAGTGCGAAATTTGCAGCAAACTTTGGAGAGAAGGAACGGGCATTGGGAAGGACTGTTTGTTAACGCCTTGTTTTGTTTTTCGAGTAAAGCGTGTTTACTCCGGAAAGAAAGAATTTGGGGATCTGCAAATTCCGACTTGTGATTTTTGCAAATCCTGATTGGATTGGCTGCTCTTGGCATGCCTGTCCTCTTTTTTTGCTGAGAAAGCCTTATGATAATAGCGTTTGCTGGAAAACAGAATATTCGTATACTTCAAGTGACAATGTATGCCTAATAATCGCTGACATATTTTTTTTGTTGTTGAAGTTTGGGATATGATAGTAATTTTACTCTGAGATAGTTGTCTGTTGTGTTGCTAGGACATTTTATTACAGGTATCTACGCACAGATAAGGTTGTCCATGAGAAGCATAGATTGAATGCAGTAGATGTCCATATTCTTCTAAGAGTATCATGTACCCTCTCCTTTTTAGTGATTGTGTTAAAGCAACATTGGTAAAATTACATGTGGTGAGGACCTTAGCAGCAGGGGTTGGGGGTTTTACAAGATTCAGAATTAAAGAGTATTTGAGAAACTTTTGGAAGGGGATGTGGAGAGGAAAAATTAAAATGAATTCACATGTAGTGCAGACTGCCTTTTGTAAACATACCAAAGCAGAATAGGTAGGTGTGTGTGTGTGTGTTTGTGTGTTACTAGGGACTGAACCCAGGGACATTCTACCTCTGAGTTACACCCCCAACCCTATTTTATTTTTATTTTGAAACAGGGTCTCCCTAGGTTGATGAGTCTCATTACTTGCTGAAGCAGTCCTAGAACCTGCAATTCGCCTGTGTCAGCCTCCCAAGTACTGGGATTACAGGCATGCACCACCACTCCTGGCTAGGTATCTTTTTTACTCTCTAACAAAATGGTTTTGTAGAAAAATAATCTCTTAGTTTTTTTCCTTTGAAAGTTGTGAATTATCTATTTCCTTTAGTAATTAAATTATAATTTTAGACCCAACTACCTTTCAAATTATTGCATATTTACACCCAAAACAAAGCTCCCCCAAAGCATCTTATTTTTCTACTCCTCTTGATTTTTTTTTTTTCTTGCAGTACTGTGGATTGAACCCAGGGGAATTCTACCTCTGAGCTACACCCCAACCTTAATTTTTTTTTTTTTTTTGTGGTCCTGGGGATTGAACTCAGGGGCATTCTACCTCCGAGCTATACCCCCAACCCTATTTTTTATTCTTTTATTTTGAAACAGGGTTTCATTACATTGCAGAGTGCCTCACTAAGTGGCTGAGGCTGGCCGAAAACCCGGATCCTCTGGTCTCAGCCTCTCAAATGCTGGGATTACAAGCGTGCGCCACCAAGCCCGGCTCCCTAATTTTTATTTTTTATTTTGAAACAGGGTCTCACTAAGCTGTGCAGGGCCTAAGTAGCTGAGGCTGGCCTTGGACCTGCAATCCTCCTGTCTCAGCCTCTCAAGTACTAGGATTACAAGCGTGTGCCACCACGCCCGACTGCTCCTTTTGATTTTAATATTACATTCAAACATTCATAACTTCATGATATCATTTGGTACCAAATACCGTATATAACTGAAAACTAAGATATGTAAATCATTGGTAAATTTTTTTTTTTTTTTTTTGTGGTACTGGGGATTGAACCCAGGGGCATTCTACCTCTGCGCTACACTCCCAGCTCTATTTATTCTTTATTTTGAAACAGGGTCTCACTAAGTTGCAGAGTGCCTTGCCTTACTAGGTAGCTGAGGCTGGCCGCGAACCTGAATCCTCCTGTCTCAGCCTCCCAAATGCTGGGATTACAAGGGTGCGCCACCATGCCTGGCTTTCATTGGTCAATTTTTATTTTATTTTATTTTATTTTATTTTATTTTATTTTATTTTATTTTTGCGGTACTGGGGATTGAACTCAGGGGCATTCTACCTCCGAGCTATACCCCCAGCCCTATTTTTATTCTTTATTTTGAAACCGGGTCTCACTAAGTTGCGGAGTGCCTCACTAGGTAGCTGAGGCTGGCCGCGAACCCAGATCCTCCGGTCTCAGCCTCCCGAATGCTGGGATTACAAGCGTGCGCCACCACGCCCGGCTTTCATTGGTCAATTTTTAAGTTGCATTTAATGCAATAGGTTTATATAAATAAGCAAAATACAAGCCATTTTTATGGATATAGCTTGGTGGAGAAATACACCTGACACACACACACACACACACACACACACACACACACTCCTCTTTCAATTACATTGTAAAATCTACCAAAATAAAGAGAAAACATTGGCTTTTCTTTGACCTTGATGCTGTAAAACCTTTCAGATCTCAGGAACAATTGAAAGTTTTACTTTGAGTTTGCTTAATCAGAGCTTAAGTTAATAATTAAGTTATATAGTGTAGTATCTGTTGCCTTCAAGGCATAGTTCTTTGTAGTGAAGAAACTACCATATTTGAACAGCCCCTAAATCAAATATTTACCTTTCCTTTCCCTATATGCAGTATCTTGTCTCTTCATCCACACTACTTAATCTGTCCTGTTTCCAGTTACCATAATTTGTGTATAAAACTGAAATCCCCCACCTTCTCATGAAAGCATACTTAGAGTACACGATATAAATATAGTCTTTTAAAATTTACACAAATATAGTTGGTTTATCAGGCAATCTTCCAGTTAAAAGATTACTTAAAGTTCTTTAAGTTTCTCATTTCTTGATTTTTATTTTTCAGTTTGCTTTATCTAGTTTATATTCCTGAAACAGAAAAGAGCATTCAAAACTACTTCAGGTGGAGACCACATCTTTTTATAGTACTTATTTACCTCCATTGCATAGTGCTTAAAACTACAGAAGGCACTCAGCAAATGCTGTTAACAGTGCTTTAGGTAGTTCCAGTTTTGTTTTTTTTCCTCCTCTGGCCTTCCTCTATCCCTTTTTAACTTTATTCTTATCTTTCTGGGGATAACCAGAGCACAAAACCTCAAAGCAACCCAAAATACAAACAAACAAAACCAGACAGAAAACCCTGGTTGGGTTCAGGGTTAGAGATACAGCTCTGTATGTAATTATAGCATGCTTGTAATCTCCTTAAGGACAGCAACGGCTTAGGATTCGTCTTAGATTTCTCAAGATGCTCATTACACTGACTTGTGCTCAGAGACCCAATACACATTTGTGGATTGGATTTTCAAAATATTAATCTTGGCAACGGTTAGGGTCATATCTGAACTCTTCTCAAGCTCTGCCATTCCGCAGCCCTGACTGCCTATCACCTGGGGGGAAGAGGGGACTAAATTGAGCACTGGGAGTGAAGGAGGAATCTGGGATCGATTCCCAGCTCACCCATATTAGCGCGAAACTAAGGCCTGGGTTAGGCAGATTTAGTCCCTCTGTGCTGTCCCCAGCCCCAACTCAGGGCAACTAGCAATGGCTGGACCTCGCTAATTGATTCATCCTCAGAGGAAGAGAGAGGGAGGTGAGAACAGTCCAAGGACTGGAAATATCTGGGGATTTTGTCGAGTCCTTTAGGGGAAAAAAAAATCTAGTTGCTACAAAAATACCCAGCTGCCCCTCGCCCCCAGTTTGGCTCAGCCCAGAAGTTACTATCACCAGGTGTGGTTAAAAACGTAAGCAGCGGGGTGGGGGCGAGGGATGCTGTGTCTCCAAATCCCCCAGCAAACAGCACGCCCAGCCTCTCCAGCGCCTGCGGGGCTCGAGCTGCCCCCTCCCCCTTTAAATGTTCTCTTCGGGCGCAGGGGGGCCGGTTCTACCCGAGCACGTGTCCGTTCGGGAACGCGGCCGCGAGTGGAGGGTTCCGGGGACTCCGAGGATACCGGTTGGCTGGGCAACGCGGGTCGCTCTTGGGCGTCCTCCGCCGCCCCTCGGTAGCTCAGGACGACGTTTAAGGCTCACCACCTCCGACGTCCCTACCCGGGAGAGGAGCCCCGCCACGTTTATCGGAACTGCCACAGTTCGATAATGGGCATTTGTAGGGTCTTTTATAACTTGTTTATAAATCAGTCAATCTGGTGACGTAAATATTTATAAGCTAGAAAGGGTTTTACAAAGGCTCGTTAAGCACTTCACCTCCCTTTGAACCTCGCAGCTACCATATGTTGGTGGGGGGATTAGACCTCCACTTAGAGTTCAAGGTTAATTTGCCTAGAGCAACCCGGACTGGAACCTAGTTCTTTTGGAAATATTTGGCACTTATCTCATGGACTAAAGAACTCTGGCATACCGGGCATTGAGGAATTCCAAAGTTATTTATGAAAAAACAGTAGGTCTAACCAGGCTTGGTGGCACATGCTTGTAATCCCAGTATTTGGGAGGCTGAGACAGGAGGATGGCAGGTTCAAAGCCAGCCTGAGCAATTTAGTGAGTCTCCCAGCAATTTAGCAAGACTCTGTTTCCAAGTTTAAAAAAAAAACAAAAAAAAACAGGTCTGGGGGTGTTGCCTGGAGGTAGAAAGCCTCTGAGTTCCATCCCTAGTACCACAACAAACAAACAAAAACAAAAACACCCTCTAGATCCAAAAGAGGAAGATGACCACTAATGAGAGCTACTAAATTTGGGATTCTAGTCTTGCAGACGGTTATCTCCTTTAATCTTGACAATAGCCTCAGGTTGTAACTATTTGTAGGGTTGAGTGAGGGGTGGAGTCTGACCTAGAGCTCAGCCCACAGCCCTGAAGATAAACTTCCCCAGTGCCTCCCTGATCCTAGTAGAGCCTTCCCTCATTGGGATTTTTAACTTTTTTTTTTTGCAGTACTGGGGATTGAACTCAGGGACATTCTACCTCCGAGCTATACCCTCAGTCCTATTTTTTATTCTTTATTTTGAAACCGGGTCTCACTAAGTTGCGGAGGGCCTCACTAGGTAGCTGAGGCTGGCCGTGAACCCGGATCCTCCAGTCTCAGCCTCCCGAATGCTGGGATTACAAGCGTGCGCCACCACGCCCGGCTTCATTGGGATTTTTAAAAGCAAAGTTCAGAGTTAACCATTGTTCTAGTAACTGGGGTTCCTCTTTCTCCAGAGCTGGTGTGGATGCTGCCTTCTCTTGGCCTTTGGAGATTCTATTGCTTTTTAATGGCGGCAGCCTCGGCTGCTGGGTGAGCAGCGGGGCACTGGACAGCGTTGGTTCCTTCGGCAGACGGTCGCTTTCTCCAGGCGTCAGCACCGCTAGATCGGGGAGAAGATGCCACTGCCATTCGGATTGAAATTGAAACGCACCCGGCGCTACACGGTGTCTAGCAAGAGCTGCCTGGTGGCCCGGATCCAGCTGCTCAATAATGAGTTTGTGGAGTTCACACTGTCTGTGGAGAGCACTGGCCAGGAGAGCCTAGAGGCTGTGGCTCAAAGGCTGGAGCTGCGGGAGGTAAGCTTCAAAAAGGCTTGCCGACTTCTCTGGCCTGGCTTAATGTGGGTGTGCATTGTCGATCACAGGACACTCAAAGCATGCCCTGACTGTGATGTGTGAGTTGAGCCTGCAAGACCTCTGGGTGAGGAAGGTATAGGTCACAGCAAAAAGTCTTCTATTGGGGGTACCCCATAAGAGAATTAACACTGCCTGTGGTTTTTTTTTTTTTTTTTTTTTTTTTGCGGTACTTAGGATGGAACTCGGGGGCATTCTACCTCCGAGCTATACCCTCAGCCCTATTTTTTATTCTTTATTTTGAAACAGAGTCTCACTAAGTTGCGGAGTGCCTCACTAGGTAGCTGAGGCTGGCCATGAACCCGGATCCTCCAGTCTCAGCCTCCCAAATGCTGGGATTACAAGCGTGCGCCATCATGCTCGGCTCACTGCCTGTGTTTTGAACATGTTTATGTTCCCGCAAAATGTATCCGAGATTCAAATATGAATGAGTTTTGGGTTATCAAAGTTCCCATTTTCTGTTATAATCCCAAATGGGTCATCTTGATCTCTTCTACAGTTTGCCAACTTCTGTTTATTCCTTCAACATTTATTGAGTCTATTCTGCAGGCCAGGATTCTAGAGACATATTGCCTGAGTTTGAATTCTGGTTATTATTTAATAATTTAGGCAAATTATTTGGTATCGCTGAGTCTCAGTTCCCCCATCTGAAACATGGGGTAACAGTGGTGCCTAATTCTCAGGGTGGTTGTGTGATTTAATGTGTCTTCAAAGCCATAGCTCTAGTAACTAGTTTCTTACAGTAATCACAGGAAGTTTTGCTTTGGGAAACACCTAATCTAGTTGGTAGGAAGTTGTGGAGTTCTCTCCTATCCATATAATATCTTTTTTTTTTTTTTCTTTTTGTGGCACTAGGGAGTGAACCCAGGAGTATTCTACCTCCGAGCTACACTCCCATTCCTACTTTATTTTTTATTTGGAAACGGTCTTGTTAGGTCTATGAGAGTCTCACTACTTGCTGAGGCTGTCCTTGAACCTTCGATCCTCCTGTCTCAGCCTCCCAAGTACTGGGATTACAAGCGTACACCACCATGCTCAGCTTGAAGGATCTTTGAGTAAGGGTGTGATCTGATTGTTTTTGTGACAAGTGAGCTTTCTGGAGAAGGATTAGAGAAGGGTGCCCATGGCAGCCACCTGGATTTGGATGGGAATAGGAAGAGGTGGGTGGAATCTGAAAATGTTTAGGTCCTACCTACCTGGTGTTGGGAAAGGATGAACAAGGGGTCCAGGTTGCTATTCAGGTTTTCACTCGATGGTTATAATTGGGAGAGGAAACAAGACAGGAAGAATGGCATTCAGCTTCAGAAATGAGTACCGAGTCTGAGGTGCCAGTTGGAGATGTCGAGCAGGTGGGTATGCCTGTCTGGAGCTCGCTTAAGAGACCCAGGCTGTGCCGGGCGTGGTGGCGCACGCTTGTAATCCCAGCATTCGGGAGGCTGAGACCGGAGGATCCGGGTTCGCGGCCAGCCTCAGCTACCTAGTGAGGCACTCCGCAACTTAGTGAGACTCAGTTTCAAAATAAAGAATAAAAAATAGGGCTGGGGGTGTAGCTCGGAGGTAGAATGCCCCTGAGTTCAATCCCCAGTACCGC